>JAODAL010026365.1:0-56897 GCA_025379985.1 Phyllomedusa bahiana | reverse complement strand
GCAAAACATAAAAGGCCCACAGAGTGGCACAAAAAACCCTGGGGAGGTCACGGCGCAGCAGTATGAGGTCAGACAGTGGCACAATACTTTAGGAGGGGGAAAAACAGTATTGGGGCCAGAGGGGGCACAATCAAAACTGGAGGTCACAGGGGCAGCAGTATGAGGCGGATGGCACAATGACAAATTCGGGAGCTGGAAAAAAAGGAGTGGGGCAAAGAGTGTACAAGACACAGTGGGGGGGGCACGGGAGGCAACAGCAGCAGCAAAGGCAGCAGGGGCAAAAAGACACAGTGGGAGGGCCGGCAGCAGCCCCCCGGGCAGCCATGGGGCAACAGGGGCACAATGAAAAATTCTGGAGGGGGCAAAAACGGGAGTAGGCCACAGTGTGGAGGGCACGGCAGCAGGGGCATGAGGTCAGACGTGGCACAATGACACGGTGGAGGGCACACAGGATCACAGCAGCAGCTGGGTCAGAGAGGGCACAATACATTCTGCAGGTGGCAAAAAGTATAGGCCAAAAGAGGCACAAGATGAAGGGAGGTCAAGGGGGGCAGCAGCATAGGTCAGCATGGCACAATGACAAGAGTGGAGGTATGACAGGACAACACCATAGGTCAGAGAGGGGCACAAGACATTCTGGAGGTGGCAAAAAAAACCCCCAGGGCGCAGAGTGGCACAATGACACAGTGTGGATGTCACGGCAACAGCAACAGCGCCAGCATGAGCAAAAAAGTGCACAAAAAGAGTGGGGTGGTGAAATCCGCCCGTAAAAACGGTGGTGGGCAATAAAACCAGAGATTGGGCACGGCTTGGGGGGCATCAGAATAGTGGCTGAGCGGTATTTGAACCCAGACTGACCCCAAAGGGCTTTGGTGTGGGAAATCCGGCCGACCACCCCTGATTAAACTTGACAAAGGTCGTCTTCAACATTTCCCTGGACAAGCTTTTCCCCTTTGGGTAACGATGGCCCCCCCGCACGAAAAACCCGCTCGAGCCAAAAACCTGGCCGGGGAGACAGTTTCTCCACTGAAAAAATGGGCAAGTTGCGGCCACACTCCAGTTTGGCAGCCCAGTAGTCAAGAGGATCTACAAACAGGGGTGGCAGAGTGCTAACCAAGTAGGCCACAACGCTGTTGGTTCAGGGATATGCTCCAGGTCCTGCTGCTGCTGGCTGCTGGTGACTTGCGCCTCCTCACTAGGCGGGTGAAGGAAGCCCGCTCATGTAGTTGACTCGGCAGATCTTAGGTTACTGGCTGAACGGAGCTGGTACGGCTCCTACCGCCCCCACCTTCTCCCCCCAGCAGCCGCGGCATAATACGTGAGCGCTGAGGAACCCGCCCGTTCTAGACCTGTCAGAGGCGGTAGCGATGGCCGGTGCAACATAAGGCCAGCGGCCAACTGATTTACGGAGGAATTTCCCAATAGTAAATTTGATTTGTCCTTCCCTCTCAATAGCTGAGGTAAAAAAGGCCCCCATTTTGGGACCGGTAGCGGAACGGGTCCAATAGGGTGGGAGCCTAAGAAACAATAGGCCCTCTGGCCGGATGCTGACTATTTCGGCATCCTAGCCAGGCAAATAACATCTGCCAGGGACATCTGCACAAGTGACTCCGAGGGGCTCCCTGCCCTCTCATTTCCACTGTATACTGCCGAACGGGTGCTTGGGGAGTCAACTGCCTCGTCTTCCTCATTCCCTCCCACCACCGTCCCTCCAGCTGCTCGCTGCTTCCTCCTCCTCTTGTCACCTGGGTAGAAAATCCACTCATTTTCACCAGACAATGCTTCTGCTCCAATGTCCATCGCTCCTTCCTCCTCCTCCTCCATTTCAGGTCCCCACCGACTCATGTGGGCCCACGAGAAGTAGTCGCCACAATCTCCAGTCCCCTGGCCCATACATGATTAATTTTTTCAGCATCTGTTCCAGGACATGAAGCAGTGGAATGACGTTAGTAGGGTTCATTCCCGATAGTCCTTGCGACTAGACAAATAACGTGGCCTCTCTCGAATGGCCTCCAACAAACGGCAGGTTTGTCACGCATGACTGCCACTGGCTGACAGTCAAAGATACACAGGGGAGTACTTCTGTCCGCCTTGCTCATCAAAAAATCCGTTAATGCCTTTCTCTGTTCATACAGTCGGTCCCAACATGATTGCAGTGCTGGAATTCCAGCGGGTGGAAACATCGCATATTCAGAGCGAGATGTGGGTGAGGCCGTTCGAGGCCGCTGCAACTCGAGTGAGGTGTTCCTGGCTTTGTACGAATTGATAAAGTGGCATGCAGCACAGTTTTCCCTGGCCATTTTCAGAAGTGTGTCAGAAGAATCGGTGGAACTTCAGGAACCTTTTTACAAACCATAATATGAACACCGTCCGCCATGCAGGGCGCATGTGACCATCCCTCCCTCGGTGCAGCACACGGACGAAACCATTATTTCCTCCCTTGTCCCGTCACCATGGTTTCCCCGATTTCAGTTGGCGCGAGAAAGCCCACACAATCGATTTCCTTGCTGCATTACCGCGGAGCAGTTCCCACCCTGTAGACATCGTACCTGCGCGAGGGCAAAGTCCAGGTGTAGAACTGCGTGACAACCGCTGTGCCCTACACATTGGTAAGATGGAGCAATACTGTGGAGGCTTGAGATGGAGGTGGTGTGTGAGTGAGAGGCGGCGGCCATGGCGCAGGGAGCATCAGTTTGACAACATGGAGAGAAAGCGGCCGTCTCCTGTCCAAGTTGATGGTGTGCCTGGGCAGGAAGCACATTCACCCAGTGGCCGTAAAGGACATGTACTGGCCCTGAACCGGTAGTTACAGCTCCAGGACGTCCGCGCTGCTGGGGTCCGAGTGTACCTTGGAACAAAACCGATAAGCTCAAGGACTGACCCACTTTCTGATCTACATATTTATGAAGTGCTGGTACTGTACTGTCCTTTTGGAAAAGAAATTACGGCTTGGAACTCTCCCATCCTCCGGCTCGGCACAAGCCATTAGTTTCTCTGAATGGTGCAGAGTCACCAAAATTTGGAATAGGGAGGGACTGCAGTACATCCAACAACTTGGACAGGAGGCACGGGTCAGCAGGCTGCAACCTAGGATAGTTGGGAACTGGCATACTGTATGTCTCTTATTTAACAAAACGCCTCTCTGAACGACTCGCTGGCGCCATGAGAGTAGCGAGGCGCAGGAGCATCGGACCGTGAGAGGAATGTCAAAAGAAACAGCTCCTTCTTGCAGAGGTGGGTGGAGCCCTTGACTGGCTGAAATGGCAATGCGAGCCACGTCCGCTGCTGTGCTAGCAGAAGTGGCAGGAATGGACCAGCACATCTGAGCCAAACGTTTCTCCCAGTCCACCGATGGTGACGGCTGCATGTGTTGTGACGCAGGGCCTTATGTGCCAACGGTTAGCACCCTGGCCACGCTTAGTCACTGATTTCTCCCTCTGCCCACAGAGATTCTACATATCCCATATCGGCTTCCCCTTCCGTGTCTTAGCAAAGAACTGCCAACACCCGCCTCGTAAGCTGATTTTAAAAAAAACCGCCAACGCTCCCGCACTGAAGTGACTACTGCCGCCGCTGCCATCTCTCTGTTAGTGCCCCTGTGCCGCTACTGTTCTTGGACCTGCGAAGCGGTTTTCTACCCCGTGGCCGCATGGCCCCGACCATCTATCACACACTGCTGCAAACCCTGCAGACTCACGTGCTACACAACGCCACTTGCTGGCTGCGCCGCTGACAGACGCGCAAACAGACCCCAACTTCTCCAGACGAAGATGAAGCCCTTTCTACACCCGCGGCTCCGCAGTGCGGGTCTGGCTACAACATCATCTATTTGAGGTGTTCCACATCTGTCACTACTGTCCTCATCACACTTCTGTTTTACGCCAGGCAGACCTCACACCACCTGATGCCTCCCAGGCCACTCTCCCACATCAATACTTGTTTTGCCGCCAGTACTGCAAGAATCTGGGGATATTGGTCCCCCATTTCTTATCTTTCTTTCTGCTGGCCAAGTAGCTGCTTGACTGCCCTCCACAAAATGATCAAAACCTCGCTATATAGTGGCGCTGAGCCCAACCACAAGTAGATCCCTGTCTGATGGGGAACTGGGATGGGACGAGGATGCGGCTGAGGAACAGGTGATGTCCGCTGACTCCCTCCTCTCGGCCCAAAGGCCCATGCCAACAAGTGTTTGTTTTGAGGATTCCACGACTCTTGGCTGGGGTTGTCAGATGTCCCAATTCAGGAGGTAAAGGAAGACCTATCAACCAATCAAGAACCCTTGAGGTTTTATTAACTAATACACACGGGGTCTCTAGATGACGCGTGGCAGTTGTGGCCCTCACCCCCTAGTTGACCCCTGCTGCGGACGACCCCGCTGTTTGCTTGTGCTGGCTCACCGCGCTGGGCCCGTAACATAAATGTTTTGTGCCACTGCCACTCGCAGTTCAGAAGCCTGCACCGTCTCTGTCTTGACATACTGTTTTGTTTCTAACATGTACAGACATACACTGTTTGATTTGAAGGCTATCTGTATATGATAAATAACACCCTGTTTTGACTCCAAATGAACCCAGTAAACAAGCTTGTGTAAGACCTTTGGATATAAATTGGGCGCTCTTCACAAATTGCCAGGAAAAATTTACTTGTATGTGTCTGTTTACAAGCACAGTTTGTTTTTACTAAATGTAAAAGCACAAAAACAGGCTTAATTTACCTTCGCTTGTGAATTATCTACAAGAAAAATGTATATATTTCGGTGTTGAAAAAGACGGTTTATTTATTGTCAGCACAGCAAGCAAAACAACGCTTAATTAACCCCTGATGTAAATAGTGTGCGCAATAGAATTGAGGCCACCCACAAACTAGAGCTTTGTAGCTGTGACATATGTGTATTTTTTCTGACGCTCACACAACAAGAGAAAAATTGAAAGATATACCTTTGCTTGTGAATAAAGGCTCCAAAAAATATAAATATATTTGGCTTAGAAAAACAGACGGTTTTTATTTTTGCACAGCGACACCATCAAAACAACGCATAAATTAACCCCGGATGTAAATTTGCCCAAAGGAAATGAGCCGCACAAACTAGTAGCTTATGTAGCGTGTTACAATTAGCGTGTTTTTCCTACTTCCACACAACAAGAGATACAGTTAGTAATTAACCTTTGCTTGTGAATTAGGCTAAGGTGAAAAATTTATATAAATTTGTGGCGTAGAAAAAGAACGTAATTAATTATAGTCAGCACACCACAAAAACAGACGCATAAATAACCTTGGAGTGTTAAATTGCGCCAAAGAATTGAGCCGTCACAAACAAGTAGCTTTTGTAGCGTGTTACAATGTGTGCGAGTTTTCTACCCCACACACAAGATATAACATTTTGTAATTAACCTTTGCTTGTGAATTAAAGTCTAATGAAAAATTTAAATAATTTGGCGTTGAAAAAGACGAGTTTATTTTTGTCACACACCGAGCAAAACAAACGCTTAATTAACCTCTGGATGTAAAATTGCCCCAAAAGATTTGAGCCCCACAAACTAATTAGCTATGTAGCGTGTTACAATTGGCGGTTTTTCTACGGCCATACTACAAAAATATACAGTTGTAAATAACGCTTGCTTGTGAATTATGCTACATGAAAAATTTATATATATTGGCGTTGTAAAAGACCAGTTTCATGGGGTCAGCACACCTGTAGAAAAACAACGCTTAATTAAACCCCTGGATAGTAAATTGCGCAATATAATTGAGACAGGAGGGCCAAAAATAAGTGGTATTTTTGTACTAGTAAAAACGCTGTGTTCATATCTTACCTGAAAACAACAGGAACTGTGCTGTAGATCCCACTTGGGATAATGAATGTATAAGCAGCAGCGTGGACGCACACTGTATTCAGATCCAATACCCCAAAAAAAATCAGAAATAGAACATTCAGAGAAACAGTCCTCTGAGACCAAGCTGAGACAACCCCTACAGAAATCCGCTGGTGAAAATAATCAGTTCTTCAGAGAAGCGCTATCACCCACAGCTATCACCTTCTCCATCAGTACAGTGAGAGCGGTATGAGCTCCCAGCGGGGCGCGCTCGTCTTAAATAGAGCGTGACGTCACAGAATCGCCGCCGGACTCTGATTGGTCTTCATCTCCAGCACAAGACAATGCAGGCATGCCCTATCTTTCCCCTCCCAGAGTGCTTTGCCCCAAGGTAACGCCATTTGCTCGCAAGGGGCCATTTTCATCAATGAAGTAAGCACACCTTTCGTTCACGCGCCGAAGTACCCCCCAAAGTCTCGACTTCGTTCCGAACCGAAGTTTTCGCCCCTGAAATTCCCAAACGAATTCCACTTACGTTAGAATCAATATCGCCCATCTCCTAGTATATAAATGCATTAAATGTTAACATATTGAACCATTTCTCGGGGAATGTTGTAAACTATAAATGATTACCATTCGCTTGCTAAAAATAATTATGAAGGCTTCCATCAAACACATTTTTAAGAACTTAAAGTAGTTGTCCAGACACAATCTTCTACCTAATCTGATATCTGGCATGAAGAAACACAAATGCTCATGGAGCATCATAGTTTCTGAGACAAATACTTGATACCCAGCAGATACTGTGTATGGGTTTAGGTCTAACTAATGAGACCCCAGCACTATATTTGCTAGGTGTGGGACAGTTACTATGTCAGCACAGATATGCAATCTCTTCATTGGTCCTGATTGTCAAGATTAAAATGGAAAGTCTTACCACTTGACAACTCTTATGCAAATGATTAAAAGAATAATTGAAATTTTTGAAGAGCTCAAGAAGAAAATTTGTATTTCAACTGTGTTCTTTATCATCATGTAATATATATTTTTCTACTTCATGTTTTAAGAGCAGGTTAAACAATTAAAGATTTTGTTAAGGTTATTTTTCACTCTTATTTTGTGGCGAACGTGTGGTACTTCCAATTATTATTCCACCAATAAAAAGAGACGAGCCCGTAATAAATATACATTTTGTGCAAAATCATTCAATTAGCTCTCGCAAATGTAAATTCAATTAAGCATATTCAATGCTACACAGCACAGAAAAACCGAGACAGTTTTTTTTTCATAACGAAAGCGTATTAACGTTTTCCTAAAAACGCTGGAAAAACGACTGTAAATCATCTCCCAAAGACTATCTAAAAGTAAAACCCTCCTGCTGTCTTAAAACACTGAGCGTTCGTATTTTTTCTGCTCGTTTTTTCTTACAGTCCGTATTTTTGCAACAGCTCTAAAAAACAGCAGAAACATGTGCAGAAAAATTTACTACCTGAGTCTATTTAAAGCGCCAGAAACTTCTTTTGGCGCGTTTTTTGGCGCTTTTCGCGCGTTTTTTGCCACTTTTTTTCAAATAAAAAACCCCCCCAGGGACCCAAGTCCCCCCATAATGGGTTAAAAAAGGAAATATCTTATCAAATTTTTACAATGTCATGGTCCTTTTTTTTCCCTTTTTAATAAAAGATAGTTTTGATCCTTTTTTTTGCGAAATTTTTTTTTTTTTTTTCGCAAAAAATACGTTTTTTACGATTTTACCATCAAATCTTTTTTTTTTTTTTTTTAAATTTTGATGCAAAAATCCTTTTCAAAACATATTTTTGCGCTTTAAAGCAACTGCTATGATGCTGAAAATCTTTTTTTTTACGGATTTTCCGCCAAATCCTTTTTTTACGGATTTTGGTTTTAAAATCCTTTTCTTAACATATTTGGCCTAAAAAAGTTATCTCCTTCTGACGCCAAAATCTTTTTTTTGACGGATTTTGGCGCAAGAATCCTTTTTTTAAATTTTTTTTTGGGCACTAAAATAATTTTTTTTACAGTTTTCCCGCTAAAACGTTACCCGTTTCACCCAAAAAATGGGGTTTTTTTTTAGGGGATTTTGCCGCAAGAATCCTTTTTTTTTTTTTTTGGCACTAAAAAAATTTTTTTACAGTTTTTGGGCTAAAAAACGTTTTCTCGCTTCTGACCCAAAATGGGGGTTTTTTTTACGGTTTTTGCCGCAAGAACCCTTTTTTTTTCGTTTTTTGGACTAAAAAAATTTTTTTTTTACAAATTTTTTGGCCTAATGGGTTTATCTCCTTCTGACCCAAAAATATTTTTTTTACGTTTTTTGGGGCAAGAACCCTTTTTTTACCTTTTTGGCCAAAAAAAATTTTTTTACAAATTTTGCCCTAAAACGTTACTCGCCTCTGACCCAAATATACTTTTTTTTTTGGGTTTTTGGCGCAAAAATCCGTTTTTTTAGTCTTTGGACAAAAAATAATTTTTTTACAGTTTTTGGGCGCTAATAGCGTATCCGCCTCTGCCCAAAAAATCCTTTTTTTTTCGGATTTTGGCGCAAAAATCCTTTTTTTTTTACGTTTTTGGCACTAAAATAAATTTTTTTACAGACTTTGCCAAATAAGTTATCTCCCCTCTGACCCCAAAAAAATAATTTTTTTTACGGTTTTTGGGCCAAAGATACATTTTTTTTACTTTTTTGGGGCACTAAAATAATTTTTTTACAATTTCCCGCAAATAGCGTTACTCCCTCTGACCAAAAAACTTTTTTTACGGATTTTGGCGAAAAATCCTTTTTTTTTAGTTTTCGGCATAAAAATTTTTTTTACAACATTGGCGCTAATAACGTTTTTCCTCGCCTCTGACCCCAAAAAAATTTTTTTTTTAAACGGTTTTTTGCCGAAAAAAAATTACTTTTTTTTTTAACTTTTTTTTGGCACTAAAATAATAAAAATTTAAAAATTTTTGGGGCACTAATACGTTACTCGTTCTACCCCAAAAATACTTTTTTTTTTAAACGGATTTTGGCGCAAGAATCCGTTTTTTTCCCTTTTTTTTGGCATTTAAAAAAAATTTTTTTTTACAAATTTTGCCGCTAATAACGTTATCTCCCCTCTGACCCAAAAAAATCCTTTTTTTTTACGGATTTTGGCGAAAAAAAATTTTTTTTTTTTTACGTTTTTGGGCCAAAAAAAAATTTTTTTACAGTTTTTGGGGGCTAAAAAACTTTTAAAATTTTTCGCCCTGACCCCAAAAAATACTTATTTTCACGGATTTTAGCGCAAGAAGGGGGTTTTTTTTTAAACTTTTTTGGGCACTAAAATAATTTTTTTTTTACTTTTTTTTGGGCGCTAATAACTTATTTTCCCAAAATTTCGGGACGCCCAAAAATACTTTTTTAAAAGATTTCGGGCGCCAAACCCCGTTTTTTTATTTTTTTGGGGGAAAAAATCCATATCTTTACAGTTTTTGGCACTAATAAAAGTGATCTAGTTTTTGACGAAAATAAATAAATTTTTTTACCATTTCCGTGAAAAAATCCTTTTTTTGCCCGGATTTGGGGGCAAACCCTTATTTTTTTAAAAAAATGTTGGCCCCCCCCCCCTTTAAAAAAAAAAACCTGATCCGTTTTCTGCCCCTAAAAATATTATTTTTTTAAGGGGGAAATTTGGGCCCCAAATAATGATTTTTTGGGGTTTTTGGCGCTAAAACCTTTTCTTTTCAGATTTTGACGCTAATACAGTTTATCTTGCGTATGGAAAGAAATTTGGGGTTTTTTGGGGATTTTTTTTTCCCAAAAAGGGGTGCAAAATTTTAAAAATAAAGCAGTAGCACGCACAGGGGGCACACAAAGGACAATTTTGCTCCCCCCCCCCCCCCCCCCCCCCCCCCCCCCCCCCCCAAATGGCTACATTTGATCTAAAGGAAGGGGATTTATTTAACATGTTAATTTCCACCTGTAGGGTGTAGCTTACACCCCAATGGCTTAATTTTGCTTTACTTTAAAAAAGCAGAGAAAAAAACGCTCCAAAAAAACGCTTTAAAAAAACGCTCCAAAAAAACACGTTTTTTCAGCTGCTTTTGACAGGCAGGGGGAACCAAAAATCATTTTCATGAACGTTTTTTAGTAATTCCCTTTTTTCAGGTCTTTTTTGTCCACTAAAATGTAAAACTACCTTACGTTCAAATTTCTGTTTTTGGGGGGTATAAAAACGGGAAAGCCCATTGGGGTTCCAATGCGTTTGCATTTTACTTTTTTAATCTATCTGCCATTCTTCAGCACATTGAAAAACCCAAAGGGGTTTTATCAAAAGTTTTTAAAACCCAATCCCATTTAAATTTTTTGGGTTTGGCTCATTTCTTTGGCCAATTTAAACCCAGGGTTAATTAAGCGTTGTTCTGCTTTGTGGTGACAAAAAAGAAACGTTTTTTTTCACCCCCAAAAAAAAAATTTTTTCCTGTAGAAAAATTCATAACCAAAGGTTTAAAATTTCAAGTTTTTCCTGTTGTTGTGTTCCCTAAAATACACGCCATTTTAAAAACCTAAAAGCCGATTTAAATTTTTTGGGACATTTTTTTTTTTGCGAAAATTTTCTTCCCAAAGGGGTTTAATAAGTAATTTTTTCTGCCGTTGTATTAAATTTAAAAAAAACCTCCTTTTTTCCCCCCAAAGAAGAAAAATTTTTCCCGTAGCATAATTAAATCCGAAGGGTTTAAAAAAAGGTGTTTATGCTGTTTTTTCGTAAAAAACAAAAGTGTTTTTAAACAGCACCCAAAAAGTCAAATTTTTTCCCCCCCCATTTGGGAGGGCAATTTAACCCAAAAGGGGTTTCCCAAGCTTGTTAGGGGGGTTCCTTTGGGGTCAAATACAGGGGTTTTTATTTTTTCATAACAATATCTTCATCCCCCCAAATGTCTGTCATTTTAGAACAAACAATAGGGCAGTCAGAAGGGGGGCAGGCTCCTTTACCCGCGAGTCAGTGGGCCCAAAAATTCCTGGGCAAGCCCAGGTTTTTTGCACCCCAAGGGGAACGTTTTCAGCAGAAAGGGGGTGGTGAGGGGCCCCAAAAATTTCCCCTGTCCCCAAGTGGCCATGTGCCGACCCCGCAACCCCCAAAGGGGGCTTTTATTGGTTGACTGGGCACCACCTTCCCTCCCCCGATGACATTTTGACAACCCCCGCCAAATCAGTGGGAACGTCCCGACACAACCCTTATTGGCAGGGCCCCCATGGGTCAGCGGCCCTCACCGTCAACAAACCCCTCTGTTTTTTTTTTTCCCCTCCCGGTTTTCCCTTAAGGCAGAGATCTACTATGTGGTCTGGGTCAGGGGCCACTTTTTTTGGGGAGGATGAACAATTTTAGGAGGGGGTCACAGCCCCCCCCTTTGGGAGTGAAGAAATTTGGGGTTTAATATCCCCTTTCTTCTTGCATAGGCGGCCCAAAAAAAGGAGGGTGGGCTTTGGGGGGTCTTTTTTGTGAGGGGGAGCCTCTGCATACCCCAAATCCCCATTAGGGCACAGTGACAAGAAACACAAATTAATGGGTGAGTAGCCCACCGCAAATTGGGGCCCGGGTGAACAAGGGGTTCATCATCGTCAGGGGAAGAGGGGGTCAGCTTGCAAGTCGGGACGGGGCAAACCAACAAGTGGGTTTTTGTGGCCCTGGTCAGCAGGGTAGGCCCTGTTTAGAGCGGGGGGCCCCAAACCCACGGGGTAAAAAAACCCCCTTCGCAGGCCAAAAAAGTAGTTTGGGGAAAAAGGGCTTTAGCGGGGGCAGCAGCGGGAGTAAATTTTAAATCATGCGGAGCTTTTTCGGTAAAAAAATACTCCGGGATGGGAGTTCTTTGGGGAAGACAAACCGGGGGAACCCAATTGGGTATAAGTAGAATCTTTGGGCAGGGAAAATGGGGAAACTGGCCAAAGGGGGCTAACGTTGGGAACCCCCGGCCCCGGTCAAACCTGCAAACGTCACCATCTGGGGGCCTGGAAAAAACTTGGGTCAGATGTTTGGGGGTCCATCCTGCTGCCGGGAAACAGCGGGCCCCCATGCCAAATTTCAGCCAATTTAAGGCTCCACCCCCCTCTGCAAAAAGGGAGCGTTTTTCTTTGAAAATCTTTTCCCCGGGCCAATGCTCCTCTCCTCGCTACTCTTGGGGCCGCAGTTTTTCATGAGGGGAAAATTTCAAAAAGACAAAAAGTATCCGGGCTTTCCATCCTAAGGGGGCGAAGCTGAAACCCTGCCCCCTGTCCTGATTTTTGGTACGCCCCCCTCCCTTTCCAAATTGGGGGATCTGCAAACCCTTCAAGAACTTTAAAGGCTTGTGCCGAGCCAGATGGAGAAATTCCAAAACCATAATTTCTTTTCCAAAAAGGCAGTACCAGAACTTTATAAATTTTGTAGAACAAAGGTGGGGCCCGTCCTTGATTTTCGGGTTTGGTTTCCCAAAATCCCCCGGCAGCTGGACCTGGGGCGTAATTAGGCAGGGGCCCGTACATGTCCTTTCGGCCCCCTGGGGGAATGTCTTTCCCGCCCAGGCACAAAAAACAACTTACAAAAAACCCCCGCTTTCCCCTCCAAATTGTCAAACTTTCGGCCCCTTTTGCCAATGGCCCCTCCTCCTCCTCCACCAACACCACCATCTCAGCCCCCACAAATTTCTGGGTTTCCCCCCCAAACCCCATGGGTAAAAGGGGACAGCCGGGTCAAAGGGATTCTACACCTGGGCCCGCCCCCCAACGAAGGGGCCCCACAGGGGAGGAAAATGCTCCCGCGTCATTTCAGCAAAAATCGATGTGTGGGTTTCTCCGCGCCAACCCGCAAATCAGAACCATGGTGAAGGACCAAAGGAGGAACATGGTGCACCCCGCTCACCGAGGAGGGGTGGTTCCTTTCGCCCTGCTGGCGGTTTCGTGTTTAATTCCCGGGTTTGAATAGGTTCCTGAAATTTTTTTCCACCGATCTTCAAAATTTTTTGAAAATGGGCCCGGAAACTGTGCATGCACTTTATCCATTCCTACAAAGCCAGGGAAAAACCCTCCTCAGTTTGCAGCGGCGGACGGCCTCCCCCAACACCTCTGGGTATGAGAAGTTTCCACCCATTTGGGAAAACCCGCCCGCACATGTTTGGGCCGACTGGATGAACAGAGAAAGGGGCCCTTAACATTTTTTGATGATCCAGGGGGACAGGAAATAAACCCCCCGTGTAACTTTGATTCCCAGTGGGAGCTCATGCGTGAACCCTGCCCTTTGCTGAGGGCCTTCGAGGGGAGGCGACATTATTTTTCAGTCCCAGGACCCACGGGGGTGAATAAAAGTCAAATTTCCCCTTTCTTCATGTCCTGGAACAGTCGAAAATCTGTTGGCAGGGGGGGTGGGAAACGTGGCGACTACACTCGCGGGCCCCATGATCCGGTTTGGGGGCTGAAAATGGAGGGGGGGAGGGCAAATTTGGGGCAGAACATTTTGGGGAAAAATTTTGGATTTTTTACCCAGGGGAAAAAAAAACCAAAAACAAGAGGAGGAGGAACAGCTGGAGGAGGTTTTAAAGGGGAAAGAGGAAGACAGGAAATGTTTCCCAAGCATCATGGGATTTTATGTGGAATTTGGGAAACTAATTTAATAAATGGCTGGACACCTAAACCGGACAATAGTTGAATATAATATTTCGCTGTATATAACTTTGTTGTGTGAAGTATTTTTTTGAGATAAGGCAAGGGGGCCCTCGGAGTCACTTGTGCAGATGGGAAAACCCCCAGCATTTTCGATTTGCCTGGTAAGTTTACAGCCAATAGTTTACCAAACCCGGGAAGGGATGAAATACTGGCTCTCCACCCTATTGGAAACCCCCCCAAAAACCGGGCCAAAAAAGGGAGCCTTTTTCCCCCTTGAGAGGGAAAACTCAAATACTATAGTAAAACCTCCTTAAATCCCTTCCCCTGCCTATGTGGGGGCAAACGTCCCCCCCTCTGGGCAGGGCCCGACCCGGGGGGGCTTTCCCCGCTCACCCTACTACAGCCGCTCTGCTGGGGGAAAGGGGGGGGGGTAGGGGCAGGGACCCAACTCCATCAGCACAAACCTAAGTCTGGAGTTACTGATGAAACAGCTTCCTTCACCCCCCCCTAGTGAGGGGGGCATTGCCAGCACACACAAAGGGCCTGGGGCAGTCCCGGGAAACCCAAAAGGTGGGGGCCTACTTGGACAGCCCCCTTTTCCACCTCAGTTAGAAGGGTCCCTGGAAATATTGGGGGAAACCAAACTGGATGTGTGGGCCCCAACTTGCCAAAAAATTTTTTTAGTTTGGGGAACTGTCCCCGCCCGGCCCAAAAATGTTATCGAGCGGGTTGTTCATGCGGGGGGGGCCCCCGTTTCCCAAGGGGGGAAAACCCCCTTGTCCACGGGGAAAAGTTGGAATGACTTAACCTTTGTTTTAAATGAATTTAGGCCCTGGATCGGCCAGGGGTTTCCCCACACCAATTTCCCTTTGGGGTTGACTACATCAGCCATTCGCCTCACCCAAACTGGAGAAAAATCTGGGTTTAAACTACCTGCCTCAGCCACTTTTTAATGCCCTCCCCCCGCCTGATGCCAACACTCGCTGACATTTCTCCATTTTTCCACCCAACCCCTTTACCAGGGGGTGTATTGCCCCCCCCCTCCCCCTCTGGGCATTTTTTTCCACTCTATGACCCATGTGGTTTGGCCCGCTGTTGGTGGTTTCGTGACATCCCACACTGTGTCATTGTGCCAAATTTTCTGACCCTTTAAAGCTGCTTGGTGCCGTCCCCTCTGTGGGCCCATCCTGTTTTTTTTCCACCTCCCAAATGTCATTGTCCAAAATGTCCCACCTCATGCTGCTGTGTTTCTGCTGGGTGACCCCCACCCTGTGCTTTTTGCCAATTTTGGGGGCCTACCCTGTTTTTGCCCCCTCCAGAATGTCAAGGGGCCCCCTCTCTGAACCCCCCTGTTGCTGTTGCCCTGCCGGCCCCCCCACACTCTGTCATTGTGCCACTCTGGTTTGGGCCCACTCCTTTTTTTGGCCCCCTCCAAAATGTCATTGTGCCACTGTCTAACCCCATGCTGGGTGTTTTGGCTGGGTGCCTTAAACCCAAACATTGTGTCAAAAGGGGCCACCCCCTGTCCACTCCTGTTTTTTCCATCCCCCAAATTTTCATTGTGCCACTCGTGGGCCTCTGGGTGCTGCCCGTTGCTGCTTCCGTAACCTCTGTCATGATGTTGCCCCCTAAGCCCCAGCTTGCCCCGCTGGGGGCTTTCCATGACATTTTCAGGTACATTCCCTCTTTATTTTTTTTGGGCATTTTTCCTTCTTAAATGCCCAGGGAAAATTTTTTAGGAAAGCTTCTAAGAAACGGGGCGCAGTCTCTGCGGTCCCTACTAAAAACAAAAATTGTATGAAGGGCCCAAAAACCCAACTCCCTTTTCAATTTTAAACATGGCACAACATTTACAAACACCCTGCAGGCTCTGTGCAGCCCGGGAAAAAGCAAATTTTTTAAAAAGCGAAATTTCCTCCGAACAATTCGGGCCGAAACAAATTTTTGTCAAAAAATCGGGGAAGTCGGGGAATCGAATTTTGAGAAATTTTCCCCTTTTCTAATTAAAGCATGAATTTTCTGTTGGGAAAAGTCCCCTTGGAGAAAAAAGGCCAAAAAAGGTCCTGGGCTTTTAAAAAAACCCTACAACTTCTTCCCTTTCCTCCTCCTCCACCAATTCCCAAACCCCAAACCGTTTTCTGCTGCCGAATGCTGGGGCAGGGATAAGCAAGCACCATCCCCATCCCAAATACTGTCGTCCGATTCCCACCCCAATAAAAACAGGGCCCATACCTTTCCCCCTTTCCCCCGTTTGACCTGCTGCCTTACAGCACCCCCGTTTTGGCAAAAGCCTTCTGTGTACCAGGTGTGGGAGCATAAGAAATGCTTTTATCCCATCCATCCCAGAGCATAAAGCCTAAATGTCGGCATTGCCAGGCTGTTGGCCTTGGAAATGTTGCCTTTTCATCTGGTGGGCACAGATGGGATCTGCTATGTCATGGCAATGGCATGCTCCCAATGTCAGATGCCGAGCAGGCATTTCTTTGCAAGAAAAGCTGTCCCTGCCCTGGCTCGCAACCTTGCAGAAAAGATCTCCAGCGCATTGGCTGCATCTGTGTCCAACAAATTCCATCTCACTACAGACACATGGACTAGTAAGCACGGTCAAGGGCGTTACATCTCACTGATTGCTCACTGGGTGAGTTTGGTGGATGACAGTGCCTTTGGTGATGGGTCTCAGCCGACACTCTTCCACACTGCTGGGATAATGCAGAGTCCAGATCCCCAACATCGACGGGTAGCATCACGTGCCAAGAGAAACCAGGCCTTCTCAAATTGATTTGTCTTCGAGACTGTCAACACACAGGTCAAGAGCTTTGGACGGCTCTGCGCACTCAGACCGATCAGTGGCTGGGTGCTAAGAACCTGGCACCAGACAAGGTGGTGTGTGACAACGGGAGAAATCTCCTTGCTGCCCTTAGGATTGGTAGACTTACACATATACCTTGCCTGGTACACGTCATGATCCTGGTTGTGCAGAAATTTCCCAAGCGCTACCTGGGATCTTGAGTGTCTGCTGAGGAAGGCTCGAGGTCTTAGCTCACACTTCTGACGTTTGCACCCTGCTTCGGCACGACTAGCAGTGTTGCAGCATGATCTGGGCCTCCCCATCAACCGTCTGATATGTGATGGGGCAACACGCAGGAATTCCACCCTCTACATGCTCCAGCAGCACAATGCGATTATGCAGTATGAAATGTCGCATGTCCTGACTAGCAGTGTTGCGGACCTTGGGTTGTTGAGCCATAGAGAGTGGAGACAGGTGAAGGATCTCTGTACCATCCTTGGCAGTTTTGAAGAGGCCACTAAAATGGTCAGTTGGGACAATGCCATTGTCATCATGACCATTGTGATTATATTTTTACTGGAACAAGCATTGGGGCAGCAGGTCCCAGCCATGATGGAGGAGGAGGCGGACACAGAGCCTTACTCACCAGAGGATGTAGAAGGCCCGACTGTTTCACAGTTGTATAGGTCTTCTTTAGGCGGAGAATCTAGGTCGAGGGCGGGTGCAGGATGGCAATTCAGCTCACAAAGTAGGCTAGCCAGGGCTCTGGTGACAGTCAAGATAAGGAACTGGAAGAGGAGGAGGAGGAGGAGGCACGGGTGTACACCACCGGTACTGATTACCCTTCAGTGGTAAAAGGTTGGCACAGATTACAGGAGGAGGAGGAAGAGGAGGAAGATCTGGTTAGTGCCCCTTGACTCCGAGGCTTGGGAGATCCCAGCAGCATCTCACACATGAGTGCTTGGATGCTACATTATCTGCAAAACAATCCACGCATCAAGGCAAAAAAATTAACAGCGATTACTGGGTGACCCCTGTCCTTGATCCACATTACAAGACAAAAGTGAGCAATTTCCTTCCACTCACGCAAATGCAAATTGACAGTAGAATGCAGGAATTTGAGACAGTGCTTATTGACCAACTCGAGACATAGTAGAATGACAAGTAGCTGCAGCAGCAGACAGTATGGCAGAACCCTACTGGGTGACATTTTGCAATCGATGTTTACCAACTCACCAACGCCTGGAAGGCAGGAGAGCATTCAAACACACAGAGACCACCTTAAGACCATTGTCCATGACAAACACTTATGTTTTTGGACTTGGCCTGGACTTTAGCACGTCTTCATGACAATGTGAAATACAGTGAGTACGGAAAGTATTTAGACTCCTTTACATTTTTCACTCTTTCTTTCATTGCAGCCATTTGGTAAGATCCAAAAAGTTAATTTTTTTGCTCTCTGCACCCCATCTTGAAAGAAAAAAAACAGAAAAGTAGATATTTTTGCAAATTTATTAAACAAGAAAAACTGAAATATCACCTGGTCTTAAGTATTCAGACCCCTTTCTCAGTATTGAGTAGAAGCACCTTTTTGAGCTAGTACAGCCATGAATCTTCTTGGCAATGATGCAGCAAGATTTTCACATGTGGATTTGGGGATCCTCTGAGATTCTTCCTTGCAGATCCTTTCCAGTTCCCTCAGGTTGGAGGGTGAATGTTAGTGGACAGCCATTTTCAAGTCTCTCCAGAGATGCTCAATTGGGTTTAGGTCAGGGCTCTGGCTGGGTCAGTCAAGAATGGGCACAGAGTTTTTCTGAAGCCACTGCTTTGTTATTTTAGCTGTGTGCTTAGTTCATTGTCTTGTTGGAAAATGAACCTTGGGCTCAGTCTGAGATCCAGAGCGTCTGGAAGAGGTTTTCATCCAGGATATCTCTGTACTTGGCCGCATTCATCTTTCCTTCAATTGCAACCAGTCGTCCTTTCCCTGCAGCTGAAAAACACCCTCATAGCATGATGCTGCCACCACCATGTTTTACTGTTGGGATTGTATTGGGCAGGTGATGAACAGTGCCTGGTTTTCTCCATACATACCACTTAGAATTAACACCAAAAAGTTCAATCTTCTCATCAGATCAGAAAACCTTATTCCTCATAGTCTGGGAGTCCTTCATGTGTTTTTTTTTGTAAACTTTATACGGGTTTTCATATGTCTTGCACTGAGGAGAGGTTTATGTAGGCACACTCTGCCATAAAGCCTGACTGGTGGAGGGCTGCAGTGATAGTTGACTTTGTGAAACTTTCTCCCATCTCCCTACTGCATCTCCGGAGCTCAGCCACCTTGATCTTGGGATTCTTCTTTACCTATCTCACCAAGGCTCTTCTCCTACAATGGCTGATCACTGTGGCTAGAGAAAGGCAGGTACAAGAGCACTATCCAGAAGCCTGAAACCTACAGAAGCCAGAACCAGAGCATACAGGTGTTAGTCCTATTTTTTGTGGTGCTGGGCAGTAGGCTCAGGCCATACCTAGACAGGTTGATCTCTGTATAATTACTGGCCAAAAAGCCTAGGATTTGTAGTTTTTGGTATTGCCTGAAGAATAAAGCTGGCTGTGGCGAGTTTGAAATCTTCCTTGTTGTTTTGGTGTGACATTAATTGTCTTACAAAACCATGGCGATCCCAAAGAGCTAATAGACCCCTGAACTGTCCAGGATGGTTGCTGAACGTGAGTAAAGTCCTATAACATAAAAATAAACACACACACACAGTTTCATTTCAGATGATTGAATGCCTGGGATCTATGGTTGGGGGTTTTTGCAATTTTAAGTGGTTTTGTTCTGCCTTGCTTTTTCTTTGGAATTCATTGGGCTATAAGGGTGGGTGATCTAGTGTCTCCTAGCATGAAACAGAAGGGTGGTGTTAGAGTGGAGGATTTTGTAGTCGGTGGGGGCAAGCTGTAATTTTGGAAGTGGATGAGGTGCATGGAGTGATTATGTGTCCCATGGCATGCTGTACAGCATACTTGGAGGTCAGGCCAGTAAAAATGGGTTTGTTTTTGTGTCATTTGGATGGATCTTGCTTGTCTTGCTGTCAGTTCATAGTGATTTTTAGATGTTGTCTATTGGGATTGGGGTTGGACGTTTTGCGGTTTGTGCCACATTCCTTTCAGATAAGCGCAGCCATGGAAGCCACAGAGTGGGGGCTGTAACCAGAGGTGGTTCCTCATGTCGGAATGTGAGAATCTCGGCATTACCAGTTGGCTTCTGTATTAGGAGAGGGCAGATGGGTGTTTTTTGTACGGTGGATGTGAGGTGGTCATTGTTCTTTTCACTTTGTGCATGTTGTTAGTTTTCTTTCTGTTTCGCAGGGAGTGTTTCGGGCCTAGAATGGATTTTCAGGCATCCCTACATGTGCACACGAGTCGATATGAGGGCAGATGGTAGACAGCTCGGCTTCTGCAGAGAGGTGGCGGGGCATGAGGTTGGGGTTTAGGAGTTTGGTATGTAAGAGGGTGTTGGCTGAACTCCATCACAGCATGCAGTTGGAAAGACCACTGAATTTGTTGATATTGCACGTGGGGGGTAATGATATTGGGGTTCGCTCTTTCAGGGATTTATTCTTATACTCACTATGATCTTCTATGCTTGTGGTCCCTGTTTTCAGGAGTGATACTGATCTGGTCTGAGCTCCTCCCAAGGAAAAGCTGGCAGGCGGCTGGGTCTGCCAATCATCTGAATAAGGCCCGTGTTAAGGTCAATGGGGTGATTTCGCCATTTGTGACATGGAATGTATAATTGTCAGAGTGACTTCTGGTTGTTGGACAGGGTTCACCTTCACATGGTGAGTATTGACATGCAGGCGTTGGGTATTCAGAAAGGAAAAGAGCGTGTCCTTGCATTGTGGGTTGTCATGCAAGCTTGTGGTGTTCAAGGCTTGCTCGAGTGGTGCTAGGGGGTCCTTGGAGTTTGTGGAAAATATTTTGGTGGTTGGGGGATTTCAGTATGGTTATGGTTCCCTAGTTTATGGTTACATTTGATTTGGTGAGGTTTGTACAGGATGGGGTCCCTGTGTGTCGTTGGTTAATTTTGCCACAAATTGTGTATTATGGTGACTCTGATCTGGTGGAAGCGGTTGGGGGAAAGGTGACTATAGCACTGATATTTTATTTTGTGCTATATTACCAAATTCTTGAATCTTCAAAGCCCTTCTTCCGCTACGGGTTGATGTTATGGTTATTTACATTTTAAGAAGGTATATCTTTATATGTTTGGATACTTTTGTTAATAAAAATGGCTGCTATGGCCAATTTTATCCAAAATGTTTTTTTGATCTTTTGTGGGGAAAAGGGAAAGGATAAGAAAGCTAGGGTAGATGCAGTTCTGGGCATTTAATTAGGGGAATATTGAAAAGGTAGGCACTAAGAACATGTTAGGGTAGCGTAAGAGATCTCCAATACTAGGGTCATGACATACACACTGGTGAAGCAAAATTGTTTTGAGAGAAAACTCACAGTACACGTTATACTATACTGAGAGTGGCACATGAAATCATATTAATGACAAACTAACATTAACTTATAATAGTTCAAAAACTTAACTTAGAGTTTGAAAATAGGAGTGAATATATCTTACTATATAAATATTTATATTAAATATGAGTAATTTTGTTAAAAAAATCCAATTTCTAATTAAAGTTAACAAGCCCATAAATTAGATTACATTGTCAAATAATATGGAATAAATCCTTGGTTCAACAACCCTTTTCCAATTTTAGACATTATAGCTTGTTATATAACTGCTCTCTAGAATTGCATGCAGACCTTCTTTGAACTCATTTAGTGAATTTGCTGTGACAAATTCCGCTGGCAGAGAGTTCCATAGTCTCACTGCTCTTACAGTAAATAATCCCTTTGAAAGAATGGAAGCTGTATTTTGTGTTGGCACTTGGCAGCATAACACAATGGTTGCAGTGAGAGGCAAGAGAGGGGGCATATGCCAGAGCTTACAGACACAATCTCCTAGTGTTGAAAAAAGGACCAACCCCATGGAGATTGTGCTGCATCTGTGGCCTGTACAACCCAGGCTCATACTATGTGGACTGAAATCTGTCTCCTGTACCCGCAGAAATTACCTGCAGAGGGTGCAGAGAATAGAGCTTAGTATTGACATGTTTTTTGTAGTGTTTCTATTTTTCTGCAGAGTTCCCTTTGGACGACATTGGATTAGTTAGACTATGCTGCAACAACATTTGATCCATTTCTTTAATAAAATGGTGAACAAGGAAAAAATAGAGGAGACTAAAATTTTTTGTATAATTTGGTTATGGAAAATATTAATAGAAACAAATTATTTAAAAAAAAAATAATAATTACGTGGGGGTCCCCAAATTTTTCATAACTAGCCAAAGTAAAACTAGCAGCTGCAGCTAAGACTCCCAGCCTGCTAAGACTCCCGGCCTGCAGAATCCCCAGAAGCAGATAATCATATTAGATGGTTCATTTCTGATGGTCAAAACTTTGTATTCAATCAGCTCACCCTTGATGAGAGCCTATTAGAGCCGCATGGAGAGGCAGAAGCAAACTTGAGACAAATGGTAATAATGAAAAAGATCCAGTATCAATCCAAGGGCTCAAATTGAAAAAATCCAAAACTTTATTAGTTATCCATATAAATTAAAAGCAGAGTGTAACGGACGTGGTAGTGGATACTCTGGACCACCACAAGCGATGGTGAAAGGCAAGCCAGGGAGCGGAGTTCTAAGTGGGCCCGGGTTTTCACCGGGAGCCCCCGCAAAGCGGATGGACTTGCTGCGGGGGAAATTGCACCGGTCGCTACCCCTGATGTGCCCTTGCTTGGGGTTGGCACCGAGGTGTTGCGCGGTACAGACTCGTGAAGCAGGCTCATAGTTGGGGACAGGCAGAAGGTCAGGACAGGCGGCTGTGGTTCGTAGTCGGGGACAGGCAGATGGTCAGGACAGGCGGCAATGGTTCGTGGTCAAAGGACGGAGGCAGAAGGTACGGTACACAGTAGACAAACAAGATACTAAGGAACGCTTCCTCTCTAGGCACAGGGCACTATCGATTTGGCAAGGTGATAAGGAAGGGGCAGAGCTTAAATAGGGTCAGTGCCCGGTGAGACCCATCACTGGCGCGTTGTCCCTTTAAATTTGCCTGTAGTGCCGCGCGCACACTAGGGAGCGAGTGCGCACCCGGCCAGCAGCAGGAGCGTGCGCCGGGACAGAAACAAGAGTGTGGTGAGGTAAGTGGAACTCGGAGCGCCCGCAGCCTCAGTACCCGACACGGGGGTCGCAAGGACACCCGTAACAGAAACCCCCCCCCCCCCCCACTTAGCCCCCCCATCTTTCTTGGCCCCATAAAACCTAGACAAGGGGACACTGTTCCAGGATGTTCTCTTCTGGCTCCCACGACCTTTCCTCCGGCCCAAACCCCTTCCAGTCAACCAAAAAAAATCGTCTCCCCCTAACCGTCTTCATGGCCAAAATTTCTTTGACGGTAAAAACATTGATGGAGTCAGCTACGGGAGACGGGGGACCACTGACCGAGAGAATCGGTTATGGATGACGGTTTCAGTAGGGAGACGTGGAATGCGCATAGTTGGAAGGAGCCGGAGTTTGTAGCCAACCGGATTGATGCGCCTGAGGACTTCAAAGGGGCCTAAAACCCGGGGACCCAGCTTGTAGCTAGGGATTTTAAAGCGGAAATACCTGGCAGACAGCCACACCTGATCCCCCGGAACAAAGGAAGGAGGGGTTCATCTTTTCTTGTCCTCTTGGACCTTCATACGGGCCGAGGCCTGGAGCAGAGATTGGCGCGTCTCCTTCCAAACGGCAGCTAGGTTGCGGACCAGATTATCCACCGCAGGGACATCGGAGGAGGCAGAGGGCAGCAGAAGGGCGGGGATGCCGACCGAAGACAATGAAGAAGGGAGATGCGCCAGCGGAATCAGAGTCCAGAGAATTATATGAAAACTCCGCCCATGGCAATAGACTGGACCAATCATCTTGTCTTGCGGATACGAAGTGGCGGAGATAGGTACCCAAAGACTTGGTTCACTCTCTCCACTTGCCCATTTGATTGCGGGTGGTACGCGGAAGAGAAATCCAGTTCCACTTGTAGTAGAGAACACAGGCCTCGCCAAAATCTAGAGATGAATTGAACTCCCCGATCCGAGACTTTATGTAGGGGAAGTCCATGCAGACGGAAGATATGTTTAAAAAAGAGATTGGCGAGTCGAGGAGCAGAAGGGAGACCGAGCAAGGGAAGGAAGTGTGCCATTTTCGAAAAATGGTCAGTGACCACCCAGATAACTGTATTACCGTAAGAGGGAGACAGATCGGTGATGAAGTCCATGGCAATGTGGCCCCAGGGACTGTTAGGGACCGGCAGAGGCTGTAGCAAACCCGCAGGTTTGAGCCACGGTGATTTGTTGCGGGCACAGGTGGTACAGGCTTCCACGAATTCCTTCACATCTTTAGCGAGATCGGGCCACCAGTAGAACCGGGAGATCAACGAAAAATACTTCCGCACCCCCAGATGTCCAGTAATACATGAGCAGTGGCCCCATTTCAGAATCCATAGCCGGAGCGCAGGGCGCACATACGTCTTACCCGGAGGAGCACGTTGGAGGGTTATGGGAGCTGCAGATATCAGACCTTCTGGAGGTACAATGTGCCGAGGAGCGGCCTCCTCTTTTCCACTTACGTCAGGCATGGGAAAGGGCATCGGCCTTGATGTTCTTCTCTGCCGGTCGGAAATGGATAACATAATTGAACCGGGCGAAGAACAAAGACCACGTTGCCTGTCGTGGGTTGAGACGTTGCGCTGTCTGGCGGTAGAGGAGATTGTTGTGGTCTGTGTAGATATTCACAGGGTATCGAGCACCTTCCAGGAGGTGGCGCCATTCCTCCAGAGCGAGCTTAATGGCCAGAAGCTCCTGATCCCCGATGGTATAGTTCCTTTCCGCCGGTGAAAATGTTCTTAAAAAGAACCCACAGGTCCAAGTCTTGCCTTTGGACCTCTTTTGCATGAGGACCACCCCAGCCCCCACGGAAGAGGCGTCTACTTCTAAGAAGAAGGGTTTCTCGGTATCAGGTGCAGAGGCAAATGCTGCTTTCAGCTGGGAAAAGGCTTCTTCGGCTGCTTGTGGCCACAGTTTCGGGTTGGCATGCTTTTTGGTAAGAACTACAATCGGTGCCACCAACGTCGAGAAATGTGTGATGAACTGCCTGTAGTAATTTGCAAAACTCAAGAAGCGTTGTATGGACCGGAGGCCGACAGGTCGTGGTCAGCGTAGAACGCCGGAGAGTTTAGTGGGGTCCATCTGCAGGCCCTTTTCCGAGATTATATATCCAAGGAACGGGAGTGTAGTCTGGTGAAACAGGCACTTTTCTAGCTTGGCATAGAGATGGTTCTCACACAGGCGTTACAGGACCTGGCACATATGTGTCTGATGGGTCTCCATATCATGGCAAAAAAAACGGAATGTCATCCAAGTATACAACCACGCAGACATGCAGGAGATCTCTGAAAATGTCATTGACAAATTCTTGGAGACTGCTGGCGCATTGCACAAGCCGAAGGGCATCACTAAATACTCAAAGTGCCCATCACGAGAATTGAAGGCCATCTTCCACTCGTCACCTTCTCGGATCCGGACGAGATTATAGGCCCCCCGCAAATCCAACTTGGAGAAGACTTTAGCTCCACGGAGACGATTTGAAGAGTTCAGTAATCAATGGTTAAAGGTACCGGTTTTTGATCGTGATCTTATTGAGATCGTGGTAGTCGATGCAGGGACGTAAAAACCATCCTTCTTCTCCACAAAGAGGAATCCGGCACCTGCCAGAGAAGTAGACTTGCGGATGAAGCCCTTTTGTAAGTTTTCTTTAATGTAGGCCGACATAGCCTGAGTCTCAGGTACCAAGAGTGGGTAGACCCTACCCCGGGGTGGACTAGTCCCAGGCAGTAGGTCTATATGGCAATCGTAGGGACGACGGGGAGGTAGAGTGTCCACCTGCTTCTCGGAGAAGACGTCTCGAAAATCTTGATACGGTGGTGGCAAGCCTGGTAAGGGCTTGAGAGCAGACTGTGGAGGAATGGGGCACACCCGGAGAGGTGCCGAGAAGCAGCAAGACTGGCAATCTCGACGCCAATGCAGAACTTCGCCCGTCTTCCAGTCAAGCATGGGGGCGTGACGCTTCAGCCATGGAAGCCTCAGGAGGACAGCCGAGGAAGAGCGGGGTAGCACAAAGAATGCGATCTTCTCCTTATGTAAAGCCCCTTTACTTGTAGGACCACCGGTTTCAGTACGGAAAAGGATGGGAGTCAATTAAGAGTTCGCCACTAATGGACGAGATGACCAAGGGGTTGGTTCTAAGCAACCACCGAGAGAGGATACTTGGCACCAAAGCAGCATCCATAAAATTCCCGCAGATCCGGAATCCCAAAAAGGCAGCCACTTGAAACGAGATCCCGGAATTGGTAGTGACCAGAACTGGCAGCAAGAGGGATTGTTCACACTTAGGGACGCCTCTCCCATGAAGCCTAGGTGCGTGCGTTTCCCGGATGTTGCGGACAGAGCGGACAACCCCTGAGGAGATGTTCGGGGCTGCCGCAGTAGAGGCGTAGGTTCCCCTCACGTCATCGAGTCAATTCTTGCGGAGTCAGGTGGGCTCTGTCCACTTGCATGGCCTCTTCCATGACTTGCTGTGAAGAAGGCAGTGGAGGCCGAAGAAACACCAGCGCAAGACGGGGTAGACGATGTGTTTGGATTGGTTCATGCTCTTGGCGGAGCTCCTCACGTCTCTCCGAGAAACGGATATCAATCCGGGTCGCCAGGTGGCTGAGCTCGCTTAATGAAGACGGAGGTTCCCTGGTGGAGAGAGCATCCTTAATCTGGCTGGAGAGGCCTTTCTTAAAAGGTGCCGCACACCGCTGCATTGTTCCAAGCCAGCTCCGAAGCTAGTGTGCGGAATTGCACAGCGTAGTCACTTATGGGTGAGTTCCCTTGCTCAGCAATGCGGTCTCGGCAGATGAAGTGCGGGCAGGCTCTTCGAAGATGCTGCAAAACTCCTGCAGGAATGTCACAAGATCAGCAGTGACCGGATCGCCTCAGTCCCAGAGTGGAGTCACCCAGGCCAGGGCGTTCCCGGAGAGGAGACTGACCACGAAGGCCTCCTTGTACCTTTCCGACGGAAACTGACCAGCCGTAAGTTCCACATGGAGGGAACACTGGGTGGTGAAGCCCCTGCAGGCTTTTGGGTCCCCATCAAACTTCGTTGGCATGGACAACCGACTGCTGCTGCTGAGTAGCGAGGAGCTACTGCATCATAGTAGGCAGCTGGTTAAGCTTCTTGGCTTTGCTGAGCGATCTGTTTTTCCACTGTTGGGCCACGATGGTGGTGATGTCAGAGACGCTCAGTAGAGGCACCTTGGGGGGATCCATGGCCGATTTGAGCTGTAAAAGGATGTGGTAGTGGATCCCCTGGACCACCACAAGCGATTTGGGGGTAAAGCCACGCCAGGGAGCAGAGTCTAAGTAGGTCCGGTTTTCACCAGAGACCGCCGCAAAGCGGGATGGACTTGCTGCGGCGGATTCTACCAGGTCGCTACCCCTGACATGACTTGCTTGCGGTGGCAGCCGAGGTGTTGGCTCGTAGTCGGGGACAGGCAGAAGGTCAGGACAGGCGGCAGTGGTTCGTAGTCGGGGACAGGCAGAAGGTACAGTACACAGTAGACAAACAAGATACTCAGGAACGCTTCCTCTCTAGACACAGGGCACTATCGATTCGGCAAGGTGCGGCAGCAGGAGTGCGCGCCGGGATGGAAACAGGAGCGTGGCGAGGTAAGTGGGACTCGAGCTGCCAGAGCCGCAGCTGCGGCGGTACGGGTGTGCCTGCGACCCAACATGGGGGTTGCAGGGACACCCGTAACACAGAGGACAAAGTCTCACAGAAATACAGCAAGCACGCTGACACGTTTCGGAGATGTCTCCTTACACATAGCGTCAATGGACATTAGGCCCTTGCCATCCTACGAATACAAGCCTGCAGCCACCCCAGAAGCAGATCATCACATCACATGGTCCACTTCTGATGGTAATCCAGCTCTTTCCAGTACCTCTGGTCCGTTGGTTATTGCAGTAATAGTAAGAGGGGTTTAATGTCAGCCTCAAGGCATAAAGAAATACCACTGACAATACTAATGGAGAGGCATCTGTAAGACACCTCCATTACTGAGAGTGGAATAAAATGGTAAGAAAGAAACTACAAAAAGCACTCTATTTAAACACTCCACAATAACATCCCTCTTTGATGCAATGCTGGTCCAATGTAGTCCAATTGATCTGATGTAGTCCAAAAGGTAAACTTGTAAAAAGAAACACTACATGCACACATATAGGCTGGATAGGCTACCCAGCAGCAAAGAAAACTGGGTGATACTTCATCCCCTACAGCAACTTTTTTTCCTATGATAGAAAAGCTGAGAATGGAGCATCTCCCAACTCTACTGGATTCTGGATAGGCTATAGAAATCTTGGTCACAGCAGTTGTCCAACTTTCTTGTAGGAAAGTTTGGTTCCTGCTGTGTGGGATGAGACATCATCCAGTTATCCTATGTAAGACCTCATTTGGTAGAAAAGTGTATAGATCTCTCAGTAGGTAAGTATATTGGTGCTCCATTAAATAGTTATATAGGCCCCTGATTAAGTAGGTAGGTGTTGGATTTGAAATAGATCTTATATATACTCATGTCAAGCCAAAGGATTAAAGTCTGCTGACCATATCAGGAAAGACAAGACTGGAGTAAATGACATCTAAGTGGCCATAAATACCTGCAACCACCCCTCTGAAACATGGGTTGTAAATCCTGTTTCTTGAATGAACAATGGGCATTGCCATATATCTGACAATCACAGAGGACAACATGTCTAAGGGACGCTACCATTATCTCCTGGCAGGAAGTCAGGGCATCTGGATGGCTAACCACCCCCACTATTCAGGGACATGTGAATGATGATTAAACCAGGTCTGTGGTCCCCCCAGGCAATGTGACCTGTCCAGCAAGGCTGTTGACCTTTGGGACAAGAATTACACTGGAATGATACTGGAAGAAGTGACCTCTACCAGGATTTCTATAGACTGTATAGGAACTGGGCCAATTGGTTAAGGGAGCTCTTGGAGGTGTTCCAGGGATGGACAATGGATGGGCCATGTATTTGGGTGTGTCTGGTATATCTCTTCTCCAGCATCTTTCCTCTCGCCCTTGTCCCTTTAGTTAGTGTTCCTATTTGTGTATTTATATATATATATATATATATATATATATGTATTTACATTATCCTTTGTAATAAACCCTTTGAAAGATCCAGTTGTACTTAATCAATTTTTAAGGCATCCCAAAACCCAGTGGATTCTACAGTAGGTGAATAGGCCTGCATTAAGAAGGTTGTTATAAAGGCCACACAGTAGATAGTTAGGTATACAGGCCCCATTAAGTAGGTATATAGTTCTCCCCAGTAAGTATATAGATGCCATACAGGTAGATATATATAACCCTCCAGTAGGTAAGTAGGTATATATGTTCCCTTAGCAGGAAGGAATTTATACAGATGGTAGGTATATAGGCCCCTCAGTAGGTAGATATAAACAGTGGGGAAAATAAGTGTTTGATACATTGGCGATTTTGCAATTTTTCCCGCCTACATAAAATGAAGAGGTCTCTCAATTTTATTGTAGGTACACTTCAACTGTGAGAGGCAGAATCTAAAAAGAAATTCAGAAAATTACATTGTATGATTTTTAAATTAATTTGCCTTTTATTACATGAAATAAGTATTTGATCACCTACCAACCAGCATAGACTAAGGCTATGTCTACACTGCAGCAGAGAAAAAACGGCCCTTAAAGCGGCCGTTCTCTCTCTGATGCAGGACCGCGACGTGTGGCGAGCTGTGTGCACAAGCCGCGGCCGCTTCTCTTTTTCCCGACGCCCCCCATACAATAGCATTGTATGGGAAGACGTCAAGAAGATGAGAAGCACCGGCGTATTATACAACATGTTGTATAATACGCTGCTGCCGAAAGACGGGCAGAGAAAAGACGAGCTGTGTAGACAGCAACTCGTCTTTTCTATTGCCGTCTATGGCACCACACTGACGATCGTATCTCCGGCGCTTTTAAAAAACGAAAAGCGCCGGAGATACGATCGTAATCCTGTGCAGTGTGGACATAGCCTAAAACTTAACTTTTAATGTGTTAATGTGTTAAGATTACTAAAAAACAATTATAGAAACTATAGGATACTCATATGAATAATACCACTAATACCACCTCAAAAAATATACTTGTGACTAAAAATGGCCACAACAAATGCATAAGAGCATGTCTGTTACAAACATGACCACAGAAAATATAGCCAGAATATCACAATGTGACCTACATGATGCATTTCCTCGCAACAAAGATAGCAGTTCCTCAGGGGGGCTATAGAATGTAATATATAAACAATTGGTGAACTGCACTCCCAAAAATGTCACCGGTAGCCTAACTAAGATAGTGATACAAGCCACAAGACTTACAAGTAAACGTTAATAGGATTTAACATCCAAGAAGGCATGTTTAATTCTGGTGAATTCTCTTACTGGTATAGCCTTGATAGTAGATTTAGGATGATGACTACAGGCATGCAATATTGCATTGCCCGCAGTAGTTTACGAAACAAAGATGTATTTACTCTTCGGGTCAATAAATCCCTAACTAGGGATATATCCAAAAAAGAAATAATATTTAAATCAGTGGTATGGGTGAACCTGAGGCCGTCCTCATTGTTATTGAGATAGAAGGGAAAATCCAAAATTCAGACTCCCCTCCATCCCATACCATGAGGACGTCATCAATAAATTGCCTATACCAAAGAATGAACTTAAAAAATGGATTTTCCACAGAAAACCCTTTTCTGATGGTAGTGTTTCTTTAACTGTAGTCTTTGAACATAGGGCAATAAACTAAAGTTGCTGATAATAGTCCCTAACTGTGGCTATAAAGATGCATACTGAGTGTAAGAGTCATTGAGATCACACTAAGCACAATACATTTGCTTTACTGCTGAGACCAGTAGGTGAGTAAATCTGGGCTACTGTTATATGGATTGGCTATATCGTGTTGATACCTTGTGTAGCCACACAGTACTCATCATGTCCCATTGACATAAAATTACATATTTACATTGATTTAAATTTTTTCATCTAACAACCTGTATTCACCCAAACCTGCAGGACCATTTCAGAACTTTTTACTATCTGCTGTTAACTATTTCTAACATGGACCAGTTGACCAGCAATGAAGAGATATACAATACGGACAATGGTAACTATCTGCTTGTGTTGTATAGTTTCTAAACCCTATGATAATGATCTGCACTAGACACTTTCTATGGTATTCTATATTGTTTGTCTATATAATTCTTACTAATTTATCCAAGAATTCCATGTATGTAAACTGGTGTACTATCACATATTTCTTCTAGGTGGTGGCCAATATAATTCTGCTTATGAGGAACAGTCATCTCATTATACAATCAATGAACAGGATTGTGATGAACCTCAGATGTCCATTTCTGATGGACATGAAAACGAATGTATTGATTGGAAATCAGGTTTGTCAAACAGCTGGCTGCATAGCTAATGGTATAACCAGTAGAAAGAATGATATTGTGATCCCATTGCATAGAACTTTAGTGAGAACACATCTGGAAAACAGTGTTATCTGTGACTTTTGGTAACCTCGCCAACAAAAATAGTGAAAGGCAAAGCATAAACCTATGAGAAAAGACCTAAAGAACATAAAGAATGTAGAGAACCTAATGTATATAGCCTGGAAGAAAGAAGGAAAAGGGGGATATTATCAGAACCTCTACAAATTTTGCAGTAACTTAAACACAATTATTGTGATCCACTTCTGAATTGGGTCAAAATTAAATTCAACCCTAATCTTGGCAGTTCAATTTGGGTTGGCCCAAATCTAATTTTGGCAAAAATCACACCAACAAAAATCTACCCTAATTGTTACCCTAACTCTGACCCTTGGTAGGGTTCAGGGATTTTCCGCAAATTTATAGGTTATCTTACCTGTCTGCATCACTTCCATTCCAGTTGTGTGTCATGTCTGACGTCTCTAATGGTAATGTTAACTGGAAGTGACACTGGACATGATGTCATGACTCTGGACTGAAAGTGATGTTAGAGTTGACCAGAGCTGTGGTGGACAGTTAAGTTAAACCTTAAATATGCAAAAAACCTCAAACCCTAAACCCATTTTACCAGTTAGGGTTGGGTTAGAGTTAGTGATATAATTCCGGTTTAAAAGGTCCTGAACTCAAACTTTTTCACAAGTTTGGTCAAGCCATTGTCAAACGGAACAGGGTCTTATTCCAACACTACACAAGAACAGTTAGGCAAAATCTGAAATTAGTTGGGTGAAAGGGCAAAAGCAGTGTTAGAGACACCTTGGGCGACATGTACGAATGGTGCTGTGCCAGAATTCTGGCGTCAAAAAACTGTAGTAGAACAGTTCTATAGATGTATGAACAGGCGTACTCCAAACTTTGGCGCCAAAGACACTTTTTATCGTACCAAGGTTTTGGTGTTCTGGGGGCGTCGCCCCACATAAGTAGAAGTAGACACATTTATGATTCTTTGACGCTAAAACTTTGATGCCGAACAGTTAGAACAGCCAGACCAGGTCAAAGGTGATCTGCCTGAGCCTGAGTTGTCGTATAGGCACTAGACTGTTCCTGTATGTATGAACTGCAGATGAACAGGGTCATACATTCAGGCACAGTCTATACTACCTTAAAGCGATTTAGAACTGGTCTATCTGTGCTAGAATTCATACATGTCACCCCTTATATTTACCTATTAACTGCATATCAACAAATCATTGTTTTGTCTGTCTATCTATTGAATTTAATATCTGTCGATCATGTATCGTTAATCAATTTTTTTTATTTGTATATTTTTTATACATCTATCTATGAATCTATCTCATATCTGAATGTAAAGTAAGAGTTTAGTTTTATGGTTCCTACAGTCTGATATTAAGAATGCTCTCAAAACAAGGCTAGATTCAAACTTTGTGTTACTGCACTTATTTTTGTAATATTTCCCAACTGTATCTAAAATCCATGGGGAAAACACATCCGTTTAAAAAGTGCATTAAAACTGTATGTAGCAGAAATTCACGTGTTTTTGGAAAAAACACAATCTTTTTTATGCAGGTTTTCTTGTAATTGACTGTAATTTGGAACACAGGTGAAAGTTGTGCTTATTGAAGAAAAAAACTTTTTGCAAAGAAAACGCTCCCTGTGAAAGCACCCTAAATGGTTACTCATTTTAAGGGTGCTTTCACATGGAGCAGAAAGGCCCAGCAATTAATGATATACATTTCTGCACAAAAATTCACCAAAAAAACGCTCCGTGTGAAAGCACCCTCACTTTAGATTTAAGTTAATTACAAAACCACCTGCATTCAACAAAAATGCATGTAGTAATGTGCTGGAGAACAAAGCCTGAGACTGGGTTTTCACATTGCATATTTGTTGCATTTTTCAACTGCATCAAAAACATATGCAATTAAAAATGCATTTTTTTTTTTCAAAATACGTGTTTTTCCAAAAAGTGGGCTTTTTTAATCAATGCAGCTGGTTGGTGTAACTAACTCTCATCTGGAAAATAGGTGAAATTGGGGTGAGTTTAAAAAAAACATGTTTTTTAATTGCTTGGGTGTCTTGTATATTGTTCGTCACTTAGAGTGCTTTCACACAGTGCGTTTTTTGGGGGGGGCAAAAACACACAGTATTAAACTACCTTTATTGCTGTACATTTCTGCAAAGAAAAATAAAAAAAAATGCGTTTTTGATGCTTTTTTTGCAGAAATGCACAGCAATAAAGGTAGTTTAATGCTGTGTATTTCTGCAAAAAACACACCAAAAAAACACTATGTGAAAGCACCTTTAGGAAATCTATCTCTATTCATTTATCAGTTGTGATCTATGAAGTTATTGATTACATATCTACCTCATTTCTTTTTATGTATCTACTTTTTTATCTTTAATTCATATTGATCTGTATGCTAAATATAAAAATATGGATGCATCTATTTACAGTATTTACCTACTGTATTTATCTCTGAACAGTATCTATCTCATATCTAGGTATGCATCTCCTGGAAGGGGAAGTTCACACGGTGTTTATTAGATACGTGTTTGGGTATGTTTTTCGGATCCATAAACGGACCCAAGCACGTATCTAACAATGTTCACTGTGATTTACATTGATTTCAATGTAAAACACCTATCAGTGTTCAGCTGATACGTGTTTTACATTCGTCTTTCAGATGCGTTTAACGCAGGGGTTCCCAAACTCCAGTCTTCACGCCACACCAATAGCTCATGTTTTCAGGATATCCCACAGAATGCACTGACAATAATTAAGTCACCTGTGCAGCATAATTAAATCACTTGTGCACTGTTAGGCTATGTTCACACGGCTTAACTGCGGGCGTAATTACGCCCCGCAATTACGGCGTGTGGCCGGGGGCGGGGCGGGAGCGGGAGAGCGAGCGGGGGGGCCGGCACTTCGCCGGCCCATAGACAGTCATTGCTAGCGGCGTCGTATACCCGCTAGAAAGGACCTGTCAATTATCTCCCCCCTCGGCGTATTCGCCGAGCAGGGAGAGGAGACGTAATGCATAGTTCTCTATGAGAACTGTGCATTACCGTAGTTACTGGGGACGGATTCAGCCCGTAATTGGCGCACTTCGGCGCGTAATTACGGACTGAATTAGTCCCAGAATAAGCCGTGTGAACATGGCCTTAGGCTATGTTCAAACGGCTTAAAATGGGACGTACTTCAGTCCGTAATTACACGCCGTAGTGCGCGAATTCCGGCTGGAATACTCCCGCATCGTAATCCACAGTTCTCATAGAGAACTATGGATTACGTCTCCTCTCCCTGCTCGGCGAATACGCCGCGGGGGGAGATAAGTGACATGTGAATTACTAGCGGCGTATACGTGCCGCTGGTAATGAAAGTCTATGGGCCAGCGAGGTGCCGGCCCCCCGCTCCCGTCCCTGTCCACACGGCATAATTGCGGGCCGTAATTACGCCCCGCAAACAAGCCATGTGAACATAGCCTTAAGGAAAGCCAGAAAATATGACCTGTTGGTGGGGTGTGAGGACTGGTTTTGGGAACCCCTGGTTTAACGGATCTGATCAAAGAATTGACATGTTACTTTTTGATCCATTTTGCGCATCACAAACCCTTTTTAAAATTATAGGGTACGTTTCTGCTGCACAGAAAACATGTCCAAACATGTACCACACTGGGCAGGTGTTTGGACATGTTTTACGCAGCGCTTTTCAAGATGTTTTTTGTACCGAAAAAAGCTGTGTGCACATACCCTTAGTAGTCGTGTTATTACACAGTTATTATACTAGCTGCCACAATTAGCACTCATGATTTGCTGCTCATTGCCGGCTGCATCTTGAGTTAAAAATGTCAGGCTAAATGTGGCTGTGAGCGCTCGTGTAATAGCACGCTAAAGCTTAGGGCTGGGTTTCCCACATTGCAATTTTGTACGGCAGTATGGCACGAAATACAGGGCGAGATACGTCCCATTTTAAGCCGTGTGAACATAGCCTACAGTGAGCGGGGAGAGAAGTGACATGTCATTTATTCACGGCGTATACGCGCCGAGAATAATGAATGTCTATGGGGCCGGAGGGCTGCAGGCCCCCCGCCCCCGTCCCCGTACACATGGCGTAATTGTGGGGCGAAATAAGTCCTACAATTACTACCGTGTGAACATAGCCTAACTGTAAACACAGGTGAAATAGGGTTCAATTAAAGTAACGTATGCATTTTTTTTACTTGCTTGTGTTTTTGTTGTGTATTTCAACTGTAATATTAGAACCCAGTCACAAAGTTTTGTGGACTGCAAACACAGTAAATACTTATTTTCATTACCTTTATTAACAAAAAGTTCCATTCAATTTCCTAAATTGTTTAGAAAGACAGTGCAAAACTGCAACAACAAAAAAATGCAACAAAAATGTGACTAAATCACATCATGTGAAAGCACACAAGGAGCAGTCACCAGCATGTAAATAGATTGTTAGTGACCATCTGATTTTGCAGGTAGACAACAATTTAAAGGGGTACTGTCACCATAGACCTCTGGGACCAGCGCTTATCTCGGGAATGAGGCCCCCGAAAGTTACAGGTGGCGGCCGAGTCATAACGCGGTACAAAATCACTAGCCAGGTTCATAGTTGGGGACAGGCAGAGAGGTCGGGCGAGTGGCAAGGTTCGCACTCTAGGGACTGATACACAGAATAGACAGGAACTGCTTTCTCAATAGGCACAACGCAGTATGGATCTGGCAGGGAGGTCAGGGATAGGCGGTGAAATATAGGGTCAGTGCTCGGCAGGCTGGCCCTCTAAATTTTCATGCAGCCGACACTCAATCGCGTGCCCTAGGGCGAGGAGGGAACGAGGATTAGTAGCTCCGGCTGAGGCTAGAACTGCCGGTGCGTCCGCACTCCGACACGCAAGTCATGATGCCACCCACAGGGGAAACACACGGGTCAACAGGGATGTGAGTGCAACCGCAACCCTACATGTGGGTCGTGGGGGCACCTGTAACATGTGCCATCAATGTCTATTGTGGTAAAACACCTTTAAGCCGCAAAAAAGTCTATATTCATCCATCTGTCTGCCTCATATCTATATCTCAGCCTTAGACCTTCATTTTTTTTTATTTTTTTAAAGATGAAACCTTTGACACGTCTGCACCTATAACTGAGCAGTCTTCAAATGAAGAGGATACTGATTTAACGTAAGCCCCTAAGAATATTGCATTCTATTTCCTGGTCATAGGACATTTTTAGCATTACTAAATATTAATCATTAATTTAAAACAATGTGAAACTTAATATCTGCATCAATTCCTTAAGAGGTGTTCTGGGAGATAAAAATGCTTGTTGGTCTGTTGGGGCATAATAAAAAAAAAATAGAAGATAAGACTCCTAGACACTCCCGTTCGCTCCCGTCAGCCAGACCGTTCATCCAGAAGTTAAGCAGTCAACATCCAAAAATCAAAGTATATCCAGCACCAATAAAATCCAAAAAGATTTATTAACAATACATTAAAAAAATCAAACAGTGGGACAAACAATGCTGATGTGTTTTGAGTTGTACAACCCTTAATTGTAGCTACAATTAAGGATTCTATAACCTGTGATGCATCACCGTTGTTTGTCCCTCTTATTGGTATTTTAATGGTTTATTAATCTTTTTGGATTGTATAGGTGCTAGATATACTTTGATTTTTGGATTTTGATATTCACCAGTTGTTGGTTGGATTCTGTGCACCCTCGCAATCATCCCGAAACACGGTGGAGAAGATGAGCTGGTCTTGCAGCCTTTTAAGTAGCCAACAGACATCCTTAACCTGACAGATGCAGCCAATCACAGGCCAGAGAGGTCACGTGCATGTGACATTGTGGCCTGTGATTGGCTGCACCTGTTACGTGAACGATGAACATTCATTGCTTCAGTGGGAAAGAAGGGACCAGATGCCAGGGATGAACAGGAGCATCTGGGAGGTGTGATTCTTATCTTCTATTTTTAACCATGCCTTGATGGACCAGCGAGCATTTTTAACTCCCAGAGCACCCCTTTAGCTAAAGAGTAAGAAATAACAATATTATTTCTCACTCATCGTCATTTCATCAGTGAATTGATACCCAGACAACAAATCCCTGTCCTTGCTATTATTTGTAGATTAATGAAACTAATTAAACAACTTATTTAGATTAATTGCTCAGGGACTCCTGCAAGTTTTATTGCGATCTTTGGGAGTGGCACAATTTTAAAATGTGGCCCTTAGATCAGAAAAGTTTGTGTACCCCTATCAAAGATGTTAGTTTTAAGTCTGGACATACTGTATAGTGCAACACCATTATTTTAGTGGATATCTTCTCTTTCACAAGATTTACAACATCTGTATATGTGTCTGTAAAAAAAGTACAGTAACTACAATGCTGACCTAAGCATCAGATAAACTACCACTCACAATCTCTCCAAAAGATGCTTAATCTGAGACATGAAATCAGATAGGTTAATTAGTGTGACAATGGGGCTATACCTCAACCTGTAGTATTACTACCACAATTGGCTAGCAGCAAGTTCTGTCTCTTGCATAATACTCTCTGAAGGCTTCTGACTGTGCGGACTTTTTTATCTCTTCTTGCCCTGTCTGCTCTGTACTTTTCCCTCCATTCTAAGTGGCTGGAAAAGCCTTCCATAGCCTGGCTGTTTTTAGTAAGTAGCTGTAGGTCTAGTGTAGAGAGGCAGCCCATTCCTGGTCCTGCTGGCTTGTGTCCAGGAAAACTTGATTTGCTGGTACGCTCTAAACTCCTGAACTGCTGGCTCTGAACTGAATGGGTCCATCTAAATGGCCAGTTAAATAACTATCCCTCTCTCTATTTTGATAGGCCAGGGCTAGTCGCATTTTAGGATCACTTAAGGTTAAGGTGACCAGAAAATTTGGGAGTGAAATGAGGACGTGCCCTGCCACCAAATATTTACATACACCATGCCCTCATTATAAAAAGCCACACCCTTTCATGGAAGGTCACACCCACTACACCCAACTACTGTGTCACTGCTCTAGAAGAAAGCTAATTGAGGGGTTTGGCATCAAAAAGAAAACTACAAACTCAACTCCTAAAATGCTTTATTAAATGTCTATAAAAATTCACTAACCTCCAAAATCTTAACACCATCACTACTAATAATAATAATTCGGGATAAGTAGGTATTGTTGCATAAACCTATCACAACAAGACTTTCCCTATATGCCCCAATAAGGCTGGTAATTTGTCCCGAAAAAGGATGGCCCAACCTCTGGTGGTTCGCCCTAATTGAACCTAATAAACCCCTACTACCTAAAGTTGATACTTTCTCCCGTGGTCAAGTTACCAGAAAAGGACGCATGAAAGATCAAGCTTTTCTAATTCTATGCATATAGGATAAAGTGCATACATGTGTATCTTTTACATACATCCTCATACACTATGTCCTATCTTCTATTTTTCTCCTTCAACATATAGAAGATAAAATGCATGTATGCATATAGTATTATCAAACATGCGACCTTGTCTTCTCACAAAGACATTCTGCCCGACACATTTCCCCCTCATAAATACATAGAGGGTTCATCAGGGGATTCCGACCACTAATTCTTGGATTCAAAACATGGTGATGTCTGCTCACAATCCCTTAACTCCTTCCCGATATTGGACGTATGCATACATCATAGCGGGAAGTGCGTTTCCGCAAATAGATGTATGAATATGGCCTTACAAGCGAGCCCCGCACAATCGCGACATGGGACCAGTGGTATATTACCGCTGGCCTCACTCTGCATCACCTGAGTGAGCTCTGGCCGTGGCTGTTTAAAACCTTAGCTCCGACGATCAATTAAGATCATCGCAGCTAAGTCGCAGGCAGGAGGAGTGAGCCCCTGCTACCTGCTCGTGGCGAACTCCTGCACGACAGTGCAGCAGCGATCTCCTACCAGACGGCCCCGGGAAGTGAAAGTCACTTCCCGGGTCGTCTGTGACATCACCATGCCCACAATGCATTGTGGGCATGGTGATTGACAGTTGCCATGGAGACCATTACACAGCAATAAGCTGTGTGCTGATCTCCTATTTTATGAACGATTTGACAACTGTTCATACAATTCCCTTCTGGGGAAGGTGAAAAAAGTGTAAAAAAGTGAAAAAAAAAGTGAAAAGAGTAAAACACAAACACGAAATATAAAATAAAAACACGTACACCGCCCTTTTCCCCTTTACAAACGCCAATCGCCCCAAAAAAGATAAAAAATATATAAAGTGCCCATATTTGGTATCGCCACGTGCGTAAAGACCTACCCTATAAATATGTCACGTTAATTAACTCGCACGTTGAACGCTGTATAAAAAAGTAACAAAATTGCGACTTTTGTTCATCCCACAGCACATAAAATGGAATAAAAAGCGATCAAAACTCATATAAACGCCAAGCTTGTACCAAGTAAAACGCCAGTTCATCCCGCAAAAAAAAAGTCCTTACATGTCTCTGTATACGGAAAAATAAAAAAGTTATGGCTATCGGAAGATAGCGATGCATAAAGTAAATATTGTTTTACACAATAATAATAATAATCTTTATTTATATAGCGCCAACATATTCCACAGCACTTTACAATTTGGAGGGTGTAAGCTACTTACAGATGAGACACAAGATGACAGGGCTCTGCTCGCAAGAGCTTACAATCTATTAAGGTGTACGGGAGAGACGAAGGGTAAGAAGTGCTAGATTTACAATGGTCCAGCCATGTGACATAAATATGGGGTTGTTATACGTAGAATTCGGATGAACCTGCCACCCAAACAGTACATCTATATACAGTTAAGTGCCGAAAATGAGATGAGAGCGCTAGGGAGTGTGGGGGAGGGGAGGGGGGGATGTTAGCATTAGGGATTCTGGTAGGCCAGAGTGAGAAGATGTATTTTCAGGGCCCTTTTAAAGCTATGAGAGTTCTGAGTGTGCCTGATCGCCCGCGGTAGCATGTTCCAGAGAACTGGTGCCGCACGTGTGAAGTCTTGGAGACGGGCATGGGAGGTTCGGATGATTGATGAGTGTAACCTGATATCATCAGCAGAGCGGAGAACGCGGGTCGGGTGGTAGACAGAGATGAGGGAGGAGATGTAGGGAGGAGCAGCGTTGTGGAGAGCTTTATGAGTGAGAGTGATGAGATTATGTTGTATCCTGTACTGGATAGGCAACCAGTGCAGTGACTGACACAGGGTAAAGGCATCAGGAAGACACCAGCCCCCATCAGGAGAGTCTGCTCACGAACACCAGCAAAGAGGTCTTCCCCCATGCAACCCTGAGCAGCTGAAGTCCTGTCCTCCTCCACTCTCCTACAGAAGACCTGCCTCACCTAGACCCAGCAACTTCAGTGTCCTCTGGCTGAGTATCCACTTCCCTCTCCTCTGCCTTCTGATCCTCCTTCTACTGTCCTCCTAATCCTTCTCACCCTTACCCCTGTATTAACCCCTTACTTCTCCCTGATTCCCTCTGTTTAAGGTATATGGTTAGTTGAGTTAGTCAGGTGAGAATAGTGTGTTTGTAGATATATGTGTGTGGAGATACTTGGGTTGGGAGAGTACTTATTGTAACGGTATAGATACATGTATTGAAGTTAACGTACTTTATATCATTGTATGTTGCATTGCCTAAGTACTGTCATTTAGTGTATTAATAAACTGGTTATGTTTTATCATTAACTAGTGTGGTGAATCGCCGGGTCTATTGTCCTGTCCACAGGGAACAGAGAGATAGTGAGACCAGAGAAAAGGAGGGAAATCAGGGTATCCCAGTGTATTGAACATCCACCTACAGTGGGGACGATACCCCCATTTCCATCCCTATTACATTACACAATAAAAACACTTTTTTTTTAAAGCGCTTTAACATAAAAAATACTATACAAATTGGGTATCACCGTAATCGTATCGACCCAGAGAGTAAATCTAACTTGTCATGGATACTGCACGGTGAGCGCTGTTAAAAATAAAAATAAAAAACACTACAAGGATTGCAATATTTTCTTCACCCAGCTTTCCAAAAGATCGATTTAAAACGTATCAAAAAGTCTTGTCCCCCAAAAAATTATACAAATAATAACGTCATCTCTTCCTGCAAAAAACAAGCCCCAAAACAGATCCGTACACAGAAAAATAAATAAGTTATGGCTCTCAGACTGCGGCGATGCAAAAACGTGTTTTCCTTTTTGAATAAAAGTGTTTTTATTGTGTAAAAGCAGTAAAACATAAAAAAATACAAATTGGGTATCACTGTAATCGCATCGACCTGCTGAGTAAAGCTAGCTTGTCATTTATACCACACAGCGACCGCTTTAAAAAATAAAAATAAAAAACACTACCACGATTGCTGTATTTTGTTCACAATGCCTCACAAAAACCTTAAAGAAAAGTGATCAAAGCATCATATGCCCCCCATAATGGTACCAATAAAAACATCAAATGATCCCACACAAAAGAAGCCCATAATCAGCTCCATATACAGAAAAATGAAAAATTTATGGCTGTCGGAATAGGACAACAAAAAAACTAAATTTTTTATAGACATATTTCTATTGTGTAAAAATAATAAAATATAAAAAACTATATAAAATTTATATCATTGTAATTGTACCGAACCACGTAGTAAAGTTATCCTGTCATTTATCCCTTATGGCGAACGCTGTAAAATTGAAGCCCAAAAAAACAATGGCAGAACTGCGTTTTTCCCCTCCATGGCCCAATGTTGAAAACAACTATGGAACACTTGTGCTCCCAAAATGCACAATACACCCCTAGATGAGATCCCTGAGGGGTATTGAATCCAAAATGGGGTGATTTCTGCAAGGTTTCACTTGTTCTGATACTTTGGGGCTTTGCAAATGCGACATGGCACCACCAAAATCTGCATTCCAAAGCCAAATAAAGCTCCCTCTCTTGTACGCCCTGCTATTCACCCAAACAGCAGTTTACACCCACATGTAGGGTATTGTGGAATTTGGAAGAAACTGATTAACACATTTTGGGATTTTTTTCCAGGATTCCTTATAAAAATTAAACATTTTCAGCTAAAATTGCAGATTGTTGGAAAAAAATATTTTTTTCATTTTCACAGCCTAACGCTAAAACAATTTGTGAAACACCTGTTGTGTCGATATCCTCACTGCACCCCTGGATATATTCCTTAAGGGTATAGTTTCCAATATGGGTTCTTTTTAGGGGTGTTTATTAAGTTTTAGCACCTTAGGGCACCCGCAAACCTGAAATGGTGCCTAAATAAAATCGTAATGAAAATGAGACCCCAGAGTCTGGTAGGTGCTCCTCCTATGTTGGGGCTTGTGGTTGAGCCAAATAGCGCACTAGGGCCACATATGGGATATCTCTTAAAACAGCAGAATCTCGGGAATCAATATTAAGTTGCATTTCCCTGATCACATCTACTGTGTTCTTGTGAATAATGGATAAAAATTGAAAATCTGCAAAAAAAGTGTAATTTTGAAATTTCACCTCCACTTTGCTTGAATTCCTGTGAAACCTAATGGGTTAATAAACTTCCTAAATGCTGTTTTGAATACTCCAAGGGATTTAGTTTCTTAGATGAAGTCATGTATGAGGGTATCTAACATACAGGCCAATCAAATTCACATCAGAACTGGACTGATCCTTAAAAAATGTATATTTCAAATTTTCGTGAAAATTTGAAAATTACTACTAAATTTCTAAGCCCTCTAATGTCGTAAAAAAAAAACAGCCATTTTAAAAAAATTATGCCAACCTACAGTAGTGCTAGTTTTATGCTAGTTTTATGCTAGTTATAAACTATTTGGGGTCAAATAACTATCTGTCTTACACGAAGAAATGTTTGAAGTTTGAAAATGGTAAATTACTTTGATATTTTTCACAAATAAACAAAGACTTTTTGGACCAAAATTTCTTACTATCATAAAGCACAATGTGTCACCAGAAAACAATCTTTGAATCACATGGATAGATTAAAGTGTCAAAGGTGTTCTCACATAAAGTGATAGATTTAAAAAAATGGGGCTCTGTCAGAGAGGCCAAAATTGGCTCCGGCGTTAAGGGGTTGATGAACAATCCCTTATATAAGATCTTTCTCATTACCCACGACAGCCGCGCTTCTGCTTCGGCGTCTCCTCTTTCCTCTTTCCTAATGCCATTATATGCCTGGACATGCGCATTATGTCCAGGCAGATACTCTCTCCAGTTGTCGAGTTACCAGAAAAGGGCACAAAAAAGATAAAGCTTTTGTAATTATATTAATATGTGATTAAGTGCATACATTTTTATCTTTTTCATACATCCTCATACACTATGTACTATCTTCTATTTTTCACATTCAACATATAGAAGATAAAATGCACCTATGCATATAGTATTATCAAACATACGACCTTGTCTTCTCACATAGACATTCTGCCCGATGCGTTTCCCGCTCATAAATACATAGAGGGTTCATCAGTTGATTCCGACTACTAATTCTTGGATTCATAACATGATGATGTCTGCTCAAGATCCCTTAATAATGGTAAATGAACACTCCCCCGGTCATCCCTTATATCGAAATGCTTGATCTTTCATGCGTCCTTTTCTGGTAACTTGACCACGGGAGAAAGTATCATCTTTAGGTAGTAGGGTTTGTTAGGTTCAATTAGGGCGAGCCACCAGAGGTTGGGCCGTCCTTTTCCGGACGAATTCCCGGCCTTATTGGGGCATATAGGATCTTGTTGTAATAGGTTTATGCAACAATACCTACTTACCCCGAATTATTATTAGTAGTGATGGTGCTAAGTTTGTAGATTTTAGAGGTTAGTGAATTTTTATAGAGATTTAATAAAGGTTGCATTTTAGGAGTTGAGTTTGTAGTTTTCTTTTTGAGCGGTGATTTTTTTGGATTTATACAAACTCCTTGCTGGATATTTTTGTTTTTGTGATTAGGGGTTTGACATCACCAAGCTTTCCTGGACATTGGATAACCTATTCAGCATCCAAGACAGCTGGGAGATGCTGCCAAACTGTGCTGAACCTAAACCATTACACTCCAAACAATATTTCCACTTTACAGTGACCATAAAGTGGTAGATACCAGTGTACACTGTGGGGTGGATCTTAAAAATCAAAGTTTAAAATTTCCAGTTCTCATCACTTCAAGCTGTTCCAGCTGATGAGAATTTTGGTAAATTCTCTTTAAATTTTGGATAAAATTTAGAGGTGGTTAATTCAAATGTCTCTCCCCCTGCAGTTGTTCCACTTATGAGGAGGAGAATTTGTGTAAATTGTTTTTGCAATTGAATAGCATTTACAGGTAGCCCTTGCATTTTCAAAAACTGCAAATTAGTGGCATTAATTCCACAAAGGGCCATCTGTAAATGCTGTCCTATTGCAAAAACAATTTGCACAAATTCACCTCTTCACAAGTGGAACAATTTCAGGGGGTGAGATTTCAAATAACCACTTTCATTTTTTTCACCTTGTGCTAAGGGCCACCCTAGTACACATGCTCTGCAGACTGTATATTACCACCATACTGGGACCATATAGTGATAGATACCAGTGTACATAGGCTCTGTAGACTGTATATTACCGTCTTATAGTGACCATATAGTGGTGAATACCAGTGTACACAGGCTCTGTAGACTGTATTCTATCGCCATACAGTGACCATATAATGGTAGATACCAGTGTATACAGGCTCTGCAGACACATAACTGATTACAGTGCAGTCACATTTCACTCACAGGTGATGTCTCTTCTCATCGGAGTCATTCATTTTGTTCTCTATCCGACCCAGACCATCATGACGTCTTCTCCTAGCCACGACTCCTTCCCTCAGAATTTACCACACAAATATTTTAGAATCCTCATTTTTCCAACACTTATATACCTACCTACCTACTGGGGGCTATATACCCATAATGGGAATCTATATAGAAAAGCTTGCTGACCCGTTTTCATATAATAGGAAAGTTGGATAGGAAAGAGGGAGTCACCAATCATTCCTATATAGGCCCCAATTAGGTAGGTAGATATATATGTCCCCCAGTGGGTTATAGGCACATAGGGCCCCCAGTCTGTAGGCAGGTGTAAATAGGGCCTCAGTCTGTAGGTGGATGTATATAGGGCCCCCAGTCTATTGGTAGGTATATATAGTGACCCCAGTCTGTAGGCAGATGTATAAAAAGGGCCCCCAGTCTGTTGGCAGGTGTTCAGATCCTGGTTTAAAACAAAGAAAATAACAGTACTCACCTCTCTACGCATCCCTGCAGCTCCTGCTGCCCCATGTTCCCACACAGGTGGCGTGACATCATCATGCTGCCTGTTACGCCACCTGTGTTGGATTTTCTGGTGACCACAAGCCTGCTTGCAACCCACTAGAGTACTCCGCGGAGCAGGGAACTCTCGCTAACTGCTTCGCAGTATCTTTCAAATGTATGCAATTCCAGAGGAGGCGCATACAGCTGAAAAGACCGCCAAGCCGGCGAGGAAATGGCAATTGAACTGGTCAAAAGCAGGTCTGACCCACCAAAGCGGGATGCCTGGTCACCTTACTTAAGTTATTAAGCTTACGTTTTCATTAATACTCAGCATATAAAGCTATTAGCAGTATTAACCCTATAATACATATCTATCATCTAAGAGTTATATTAAACCACTGAGTGTAGTCTCACCACACTGCAAGCTTGTTATTTAAAACTGTAGAAGTTAATTATCACTTGTTTATCAAGAGTCTAAGGAGTCATCCTCTGTAGCAACTGGGAACCAATGTACAGTATTACTGTGACTAAACCAAGATATAATGCGAGTCATAGGGCTTCAATAAACTAACATCAGAAAAAAACATATTTGTTATTTGTTTTCCTTATAAAATGATATTATAAATTCATTAGTTGAATGCAAATACAATATATAGTACGCAAACTGATAGGTCAGAATTCTGAAATACATGATATGCTTAGATATAGAAGTTCAGTAGACAAATCATGCAATATAAGCTGATATACGATAGCCAAGTATAAAGAATCTGTCACGAGTTGCGCCGCAGCACGCAGTTCGGGCTGCGGGCGCACTCGGTCCCTGGGGTCCCCCCTAGCGCCCGTAGCGGGCCGCGCCGTCGCCCACATGTCGGTCCACGGCCGCACTCGCTCGTTCGGGCGCAGCCACTTATCCGGCCATGCTCCGGCTTCCCCATGCCTGTCTGCCGGCCGGTGCGCGTGGCCCCGCTCCTTAGGGCGCGCGTGCCGGCTCTCCTAGGTTTAAAGGGCCAGCGCGCCTGTAATTGGCTGATGCCGGCCGCTGATCCTATATATTGCTCCACCTTCCGGAAGCACTTTGCCGAATCCATAGTGCCCATACCTATGCGGGGAAGCCTTTTCTGTGTTCCGGTTGCCGTTTCCGTGTACCAGTCCCTCCGGCTAACGTTCTCCGACCACGAACCTTCGCTGCCTGCCCTGACCTTCTGGCCCGTCCCCGACTACAAGTTTGCCTGCCGATTCTGCTCTACTCTGCACCTCGGCTACCACCGCAAGCAGGTCACCTCAGGGTTAGCGACCTGGTGGAATCCCGCCGCAGCAAGTCCATCCCGCCTTACGGCGGGCTCTGGTGAAAGCCGGGACCCACTTAGACTCCGCTCCCTGTTGTGGCCTGTACCACCGCTTGCGGTGGCCCAGTGGATCCACTCCCTCGGTTCCTTACAGAATCTCACACTATAGGCTTAGGGTCTATTTACATTGCCCAAGATGTATGAAAAGTGTTACCATAGAAAATGTCTTAGGTATTACTGCACCTAATTTGAATTGATGCTTATGTTTGAAAGTGTCTCACAGCACACTTTAAATGTGTCACATCACGAGTAGAGATGGGCGAATTTCTCAAAAATTCAATTCACCAGGTTCGCCGAATTTTCCACATAAATACATTTCGACTCGAATTTATTTACGACGAATCACGTAAAAACAGCTATTTCCTGGCTGCAGAGAGCCTGTAGGGTGTTGTAGAACATTGTGCCATGCTCAAATATGCATAGCACGTGGTTTAGTCTTCATACAATGCTGTGTTTTAGTATGACATGCAGATGACAGGCGGCGGTACTAGAATTGCTTCACACTTCACTTCTCTGGGCAATTATAAGGGCAAAACTGACCAAATAACTGGAGTGGGAACACAGTCTGACAAGGTAATGTCAGCGCCAGCTGGAAAGCACCGAGCTGAGTGCCTAGATCCTACTATAACGTCAAAGGAGCCGCACCTCCAATTACAAAACAACAACAGATGATTCCACAGATTATGACAGAAACTGCTCTGTTAAAAACGCTGAATCACATGTAGAGCTCCCCCCGCAGAGTGGAGAGGGAGTCGTCAGTAATTTTGCTTGACGTCACTGATCCTGTATAGCCTTCCTTTCATCCGTCAGTGTCCGCTTTCAATCGGTCACAAAAATCCATCAGCATTGCTAAAGCTAAAATCAAACAGGAGTTGATCAAATAGAGATGACCAGTAAAGGGATATTTGGCATGTCCTTCTGTGTTTGTATCTACTCCTGCTTTTGCTACCTAATCATCATACAATCCTATCCATTTTCATTATCATTCCTTTCTGAAGATTTAAAAGAACTGAAAACCAAACATAGTGGCAACATCATAAGAGTGGTGGAGGGTGGAATCAGCATTAGGAAACTATAGGGTGTTCCGTGGATACAGTGGTCTATTGGCAGCAGCATGAGTAGCCACAGAGTGGCACAATGACAGGTTGAGAAGTGCAGCAACATCAGTAGGCCACAGAGAGACACTATGACAGAGTGTGGAGGTGGCATCAACATCACTAGACCATAGAGATGGCACAATGAGAGAGTGTGAGGTGGCAGCAACAACACTAGACCCGACAGAGTGCATAATGACCAGGTTGATAAGGTGCAAGCAACATCATACCACAGAGAGCCACAATGACAGTTGAGAAGGTAGGCCAGCAACATCATTAATGCACAGAGTTCCACAATCACGAGAGAGTGGAGGTGGCAGAAACATAAGAAGGCCATCAGAATGGCACAATGGACACCGTGTGGAGAGCGGCAGCAACAGCCCATGAGGACGGAGAGTGGCAACCATGACAAATTCCTGTTCTGGTGGTGGCAGCAACAAGAGATAGTCCACAGAGTGGCACAATGACACAGCATGGAGGTGGCAGCAGCAAGAGTAGGCCACATATTGGCGAAACAATGACCACACGCGGTGTAGGTGAGTGGCAATACCAGTCCCTGGTAAACGATGGTGGTGGCAGATGAGACAGCTGCAGCAGATGTTGTGGCATCAGGCGGGTGGCAGCATCAGAATAGTACTGAGGCAGGTATTTGAATCCAGACTCAAAGTTTGGTGAGCAGCAATGCAGATCTAATCTGATGCATAATGCATATGTGTGTGGAAATCCCTTGCCAATCCACACCTGATTCATCTTGACAAAGGTGAGTCTCTCCCCATTTCAATTTCGGTTGACAAGCGAGTTTCTTCCCTTGGGAAACTTTGGCCCCGCGACTGAACAACCCCGCTCTGATGCCACACTACGAGCAAGGCAGACAGCTTCTCCCTGGAAACTCGGCAAGTTGCAGCCACACATCCAGATCGGCTGCCCCCAGTAAGTCCAGCAGATCTTCTACCTGGGTGGCAGAGGGCTGGTCCTAAGTAGGCCAGCACCACCTGTTTTGGTTCAGGGACTGCTCGCCTGCTGCTGCTGCTGGCGAATGCCCTCCTCACTAGCCGGGTGAAGGAAGCTGCTCATCAGCTAACTCTAGACTTAGGTTTCAGCTGATGGAGCTGGTACTGGCTCCTACCCCCCCACCTCCCCCCCAGCAGACGCGGCAGTATTACCAATGAGCGCTGAATAACCCCCCGGTCAGAACCAGTCAGAGGAGGGACGATGCCCACATAGGCAGCCGGCCACTGACACGGAGGATTCCCCTATAGTATTTTGAGTTTGTCCTCCCTCTCAACAGCTGGGAAAAAGGCTCCCATTTTGGACCGGTAGCGAGGGTCCAAGTAGGCCACCACCTCTGTTCAGGTCTGCCTCCAGTCCTCTGCTGCTGAGTATCTCCTCACTAGGCGGGGAAGGAAGCTCTCAACAACAAACTTCTCCAGACTTAGGCTGCTGCTGATGGAGCTGCTACTGCTCCTACCCCCGTACCTCCCCACAGCAGACATGGCAGTGGTACGTGAGCGATGATGAACCCCCCCGATCAGACCTGTCAGAGGATGGACGATGGCGTACATAGGCAGCGGCCAACTGACTACATAGGATTTCTCTATAGACTGTCTTAGTTTCTTCTTCTCCTCCCTCTCAGGCAGGTTGAAAAAGACTCCCCAATTTGACCGGTATCGAGGGTCCAAGAGGGTTGAAGGAGCCAGAATTCAATCCTCTGCCGGATGTGACTATTCGTCTGTTACTAGCCAGCAAACAGCATGCAGCGGGCCATCTCGCAAGTGACTCTAAGGGAACTCCCGCCTCCATCTGCACTGTATACTGCCACGGTGTGTCTAGGTCATCTGCCTCCTCTTCTTCATCTCTCTCATATCTACCCCTCCTCCAGCTTGCTCCTGCTTCCTACTCTCCTGGTTACTGAGTAGAAAAAAGGACTAATTTCGCCAGACATCAACAGCTTGTGCTCCCAATGTCCTCCTCTCAAAGTTAGCCCCCCCACCGACGCATGTGGCTGTTAGATATATCGCCACGCTCTCCAGTCCCCTGACCAGACAGATTATATTTGCAAGCAATGTTCCAGGATAAGAAGCAGTGAATGACGTTATTCATCCCGTAGTCCTGGCAACTGACAAATACCGAAGCCTACCCAAAGGGCCTGAGCACACGGCAGGTCGATGCATGGAGCTGCCACGTGGCTGAACATCAAAATTACACAGGTGAGTACCCTATAACGCTTGCAAGATCGGTGGAAGACTTCATGAACCTTTTAAACAATGAGATAGAACATGCGCGCATGCAGGGCGCATGGCTCAGCCTCCTCGTGCAAAGCGCCGTGAACCCCATGTTCCTTCCATTGCTGTCCCCGATGGTTCCAATTTTGCAGTTGTCCGCGGAGAAAGCCACACATTGATTTCGTGTTGCAATACGCGGAGCAGTCCTTCCCTGTGTGACATTCGTTCGCCCAGTGCAAACCAGTGTTATAACTGAGTGACACCACTGTTCCCAGCACATGTGTTATAATGGGAGCAGCACTTAGACTTGTGAGGCTGAGGTGGTGTGGATGAGGAGGTGACATTGCACAGGAATCATCAGTTTGACAACGTGGAGGTGAGAAGCGAGCGAGTCTCCTGTCCCAGATTGCTGGTGTGGCTGGGCAGAAGCACATTCACCAGTGGGGCCGTAAAGGACATGTACTGTCCCTGACCTTGGTTAACATCTCAGACGTCCTCGCTGGCCGTGCACCTTGGAAGACACTGATAGCTCGAGGACTTGGCCTTATTTCTGTTCTACTATTCTTGTGCAGAGCTGGTACTTGTTACCACACGCCACAGTGATAGGGTTGCAGCGTGGGGGTATGAAGAGTTTCTTTATGATTCTGAGGGAACGGGGGGTTTGCAGTGAGTTGGGCCCTTGAGCAATTATCCTCTACAAAATCACACATCAAAAGTAACAGGTTTCCACTGTAGGGCAGTTAAACAGGCTTTAATTCAAGTCCATTCCCATACATCACTCTCTAAACATCAATGATAACACAATGCAAATGGCTCCTGCATTCAACAACCGACAGTTTAACTGCTAACAGGGGGGTTAATCACTCACAGATACCTGAGTTTCACCAGTCATAACCTGACACTCTGAGCTGTGATTGGGCCCCCCTGGCTGTTCACCTTTCACTCTCAGTGTGCAATGGCTGGCAGCAGACACACAGGATTCGTCTTTTACTGTCCTTCCAATTCTTCTGGTGTCCTTCACTCCTGTCTCATAGGACCTAAACTATCCAGAATCCACTCCCTCCAACAGTGTTCTAATTCCAGCAACTCTGTCACTCCTCCCCTTCTAAGCATGCACAACACAGGTTTGATTTTTTAGTCCTGTGCTGTACAACCAACCAAGCTGTGTGCTGGTACTTTGAGCGCCCTCTAATGGCCAAGGATAAGTAACTAATAGTACACTTGATAAGCCACAGTGACAGTAGAGCTTTACCCCGGTCACTTCCTCCCCTCTGAATTAATGTGTCCTCGACATTCAGGCAACTTACATATTGGGACAGCCCAAAAAAGAACTACTAGACTTTTCCTAAATTAGTCGGGTAGGCATTAACCTTAAATAAAGTTTTTATCTCTAAAGTGGCTTTGAACCGGTCTTCAACACTTAAAAGTAGACAGTTTCTTACTGTTTCCATTCCCGATACTACAAACATGTAGTACTATTTTCTAGGCCTGCCTCTACTAAAGAGAAGTGACAACCTCAACATCTTTTGACAAAAAAAAGGAACAATGTAAATGATTAAACATCCTAAGAAGCTATCTACTTAGCTACTTGCTGACATTCTCCTGAAAAAGAAGAAAAAGAGAACAAGAACAAACAACAAAAACCATTTCAAGTAATAAAATTGTCATTATAATCTTCGCTGGAATATTATCCCTACCATCTTTAACCAGGCCAATTCCTATGCAAAACTAGCTAAGAAAAATTCTTTTACTTTTTCAGTCCATAGAACAGTCTTTTAAACCATTTGTGGTCTTTTCCAGAACTGGTGGTAGGAATGTACTTTTCAGGCTGCTTACCTGATCTGGCAATGAAATAATACCTGTGTGACAGTTTTCTGGTAACCAGCACCCTTGTTCTCCCAAAGTGTCATAATCAAGAATCATGGGTCTTCTTTCTCTTGATGAAACCTTTCTGCTTGACAATTCTTCTGATGTTTCTGGTTCTACAGTCTCTGAGATTTCAAGTTCAGGATCTTCTGCAGTTCAATCCCTCTGGTTCAGCTGTAATTGAATCCACAAGTCTCTAACTCAACAACTGGATCTACTATTTCTGGTTCTTGAATCTGTTCCACTGGGTTTTTTCTGTGTACTTTCGCTATTTTCATATTCAGCAGATAACTCCTAGTCACAAATTTCTACAGCTTCAGGATTTAAGTCCACTATTTTCTACTGGCAAACGAAAGCATATAGGTGTGATCTTCCTCATCTGAGCCTTTCTGAGTCATTTTCACTAGCAGGCAATACTTTTAGATTGCGGTCTTTTTGATGTCTTGTTTTGGGTGTATGACTTCAGGGATTGGTCTCTCTGGTGGTGGTAGTCACAAGGTCGCAACAGTTCTGAAGCAAGAGTCTTGTCCTTGTACCTCCTGTTTTTCAGCGTTTAATCTCATAAACTGGGCTGTCGTCACTCTTTTTCCTTTTGACTACGACAAAGACCATGTCTTCCCCAGTATGAAACGAAAGTTTTCCTGGTCCACCTTTTCTTGTAAGTTTCTGACTAACCACGGCTACCTGAAGTTATTTCTGCTCCTGACACTTCCTGTCATAATGTGCTTTACTTTTGCTCTGTCCTTCTGTAACAACTTTTGAAGCAATGTTATATGCCTCTGTCTTTCCATGCACGAACATATTCTGGCTAAGTATTGTAGGTCTCTGACACTGGAGTATCGAACATAATGTCAATATGTAATCGTGGAGATCCAAGCCGAATAACAGTTTAGAATGGGAGTAACCTGTTCAATCACTCTTTGTGCAGTTGTAGCATGGACCAATTTTTTAAGGAGTTTTCTTCCAATCCTCTTTTCTCTTCAGATGTTAGAGTCTTTAAGCATCGCAGAAGAGTACGATTTGAAAACGTTCCATCTGTCCATTACCTTGGGGGATGGTATGGAGTTGTATGAGACCCTCTGAATACTGCAAAACTTTTTCCACAACATGGTAAAGCGTTTGATTTTTCAAACTCTCTTCCTTTGTCATGATGCAGCCATTTTTGTAGGAAATCCAAACTTTAATGCAAAGTCATGAAATATCTTCTGCTGCCGGTTTTCCAGATTGTTTTTAGTTGGGCCGTAGGCTTGAGCAAATCTGGGTGAAATGTCCCATAACCACTTAAGATGTATTTCATATCCCTCCTTTACACTTCTCAGTGTAGAAATCTATGGACACCATCTCGAACGGTATGTGGTTGTAATGAAACCATTGGGGCTCTTGTCGGTTTGTTGGACATGCCCGCCCCGCTGTCTTTTAAAACAGCCACACTTCGTGGTCCACATAATTTTCAATTCTTTCTGCATGTAATGGCCAGAAGAAACTTCACAGGGCTAAGGTTCACTGTTCTCCTCTAACTCCCTAAGTGTCCCATTTCTTCGTGAAGTTCCCTAAACACCATCCGATGTAAACTTTTGGCAATACCACCTGCAGTTTTGGACGCTCTTTTGCAGTAGAGTATACCTTCTGAAAGTTAGTTGTTACTTTAGGCCGTTATCTCAACAAGAGGCTTGTAGCCTGGAACTCTGGTCCCTCTCCTTCATACTAGTAGTCTATCTTGGTTGATGTACTGGAGCACTCTTCCCAATGACTTTGTCTTCTTTCTGATCACTTCATGATAGCTTCTTTTGAAGTTGAACGGAATTAGAAAGGAATGAAGCTGTTCCACATCCTTTGTTGTCTCTTCCACTGTTTATGGGGCACCACAGTTGGTGTGTATTCTTCTCCGATGGACTTGTACTGCTTCTACGGTACTCCATCATAGCTACCAAACTAACTTTCTTCCAGAGCACTGTCGCATGAATTCTTCTGGTTCTACAGGCATTCCTAGACAAATACATCTGCATCAGCATTAGCTTTTTCCTGGACGATATTTTAATGCTGAAGTTAAAGTCTGCTAGTTCGCACCCATCTCTGACCAGTTGCATTGAGTTTTTGGCAGTAGTGAGGACATAGGTTTAGTGGGTTGTTGTCTGTTAAACCCACAAACTCAGGGCTTAATACAAGTAATCTCTGGAAATCTTTCACAGATATGCCCACTTCATGGCTAGGAAACTCTAAGTTTTCCAGAATGCAGATGGTAGTTTCTTCTCAAGCTGCTGTCAAATTCTGAACCATAGCCAATGACTAACTTGCCATCTTAACGTTGGTACAAGACAGCTCCAATCCCACGTTGTGATGCATCACAATGAAGTACAAATGGAACATGAAGTCCGATCCCAATGACTGTGGTTTGCCTAGACAGTCAGTCAACTCTTCCCAGCACTTCTTGGTACGGGAGTCCATTGATAAGGTTGTTGTGGCAGAAAGGTGAGTTCTTTCCTTTGGGTTTTATGTTCTGCATTTGTTCAACTTCTTTTCCTCTGGTGTCACTCGATTGAATGTTCCCGCTAATAGAGCATACAAGAGCTGCGAATCTAGGAGAAGTTCTGGATATAAGCGGTAATACAGGATAGGAAGCCAAGGACCTTTCACAATTCTCCCACGGTGGATGGGGGTTTGTTCTTTCAATGCCATCACTGGGGCAATTTTCAGCTGGATCCATAGTATATCCCTCTCCAGACACGATTTTTCCCAGGAACCTGACTTTTCTTTTGAACAGTTCACACTTCTTTGGTGTCAGCTTGACCCCATGTTGCTGGTATCGCTGCAAGACAGTTCTCACATTCTCTATGTGTTCAGAAAATGTCTTACTGTGTATCAGATTGTCATCTAGGTATGGCTGACAAATGTCATCTCTCAGGCCCTCCATGCAGATCTCCATGCTTCTCTGGAATTCCGCAGGAGCAGAACTGAGTCCATAGGGACTGCGGATCCACCTCATACAATCCCCAGGGTGAGATGAAAGCTGTTAATGGCCTGCTGGATTCTTCTACAAAACCTTGGTGGTAGGCCTTGCCTTGGTCCAGGACTGAGAACATGGTACTTCCTGACAAACTGTCTAGCATGTCTTGGATCTTTGGTATTGGATGACGGTCAGGGACTGACCTCTGGTTCAGCTCTCTGTAATCACAGCAGAGTCTCAGTGTCCCATCCTTCTTTCTGACACAGACAATTGGGGATGAATAAGATGACTTGGATTTCTGAATCCAACCCCTGTTGATGAGGTCTTGAAGGTACTCCTTTACTTCCTTATGTAGTGGTTTAGGCACGGACCTGTAGCTCTTTGTTACTGGAGTAGTGTCCTTAAGGTTGATTTTCAGTTGGAGTGATGGAATACAACCTACATCAGAATCATCCTTAGAGAATGCATGACACTCCTCTCTTAGCATTTGTCTCACTATCTGTTGTTCTTCTGCACTCAGATGCTCAAGAGACACTGGGGGGTCCCACTGTTCTCTGGAGGACATTCCCTGCTCAGGGGCGCAACTGTTAACACTGGGGTTTGGAGTTGTGCTCACCCGAGAAATCTGAACTGGCCTAACATTGGCTGGGTACACTGTTTTTATAGCTTCAAGGTGTCCCAATACAGTTTTAGGGTCCAACCTCACTTCATGTTTTGAGGAGTTCATAACTAACACAGGCACTTTTGCAAACCCACTGTAAGGAATAGTCACCACAGTCTCACCTGTAATGATGCCTTCAGGAAGCTGTGTAGGATCTTGTGGCACAAACAGCATTCTCTGTGACGTCTTTCGTGGTCCCACCCTCACACCACACTTCACTCCTAAGGCGGTGTTAGCTGGAATAGTAATGGGGCGCAGACCTACTTTGACTTCTCTGAAAGCCCCTTCAGCCTGTTTGTTTTTCATTATCTCCACAACTGTTTTGGCTTCTTTGTCACGTAGGGCAAAGGATGTTGCTACAGAATCTACCAACGGTGGTAGAGAAGCTGTTCTGTGGATCACTTCCTCAATCACATTGTAACCGATGATTGGTTCTTCTGCCACACGATTGTCACTTGTGACTAGGAAAGGCACTAATAACTCAATGGTGTTGCTGTTCTTGGCAGTGAGCTGAAAAGTCACTTCAACCCAGCCTATAAAGGGTATCTCTGTCTGGTTCACCGCTCGTCCACAAAATTCTCCAGGGCCTATCAGTTCTTCCACTGACCGGAGTTGTGCATGAGGTAGATAGTGTCTTCTCCATCCTTCATTTAGAATACTGGCTTGGGCGCCTGTATCCCACAGAGCTTTAACAAGTAGTCCATTTAATTTACATTGTATTAGGCACTTTTCACCAATAAGGCTTATGAGTCTGTTCTGGTTTTCACTGATATTTTCTGGCTCTTGAGCATAAACAGTAGAGCTGCCACACTGAATGCTTGATGACAGGTGATGCTGTCCCCATTGTAACTGTTGGAGACGGTCACACACCTGTGGGTAGTACTGGCGCAGCTGTTCTTCATCCTGGATGGTATTAGGATGTAGAGGTTGTTTGGTTTGGGACTGCCTTTGTGTTGAGGTTACTGGTCGCCCCTCCCCAGCAACCCTCTGTCTTTTAGCTGCTTGAATCTTGGCACTCTACACTCTTTTGCATAATGTCCCTCTTGACCACATTTAAGACAGTGACAACAGTAACTATCTTGATTGGAGTCTTGGCAGGCCTCACATGCAGGGTGTCTTCTATTCTGGAAATTACCCCTGTGCCTTGCTGGTTTTGACTTGGTCGCCGTCTGTATAATCTGCTTCATCTCTGCTAGTTCCGACCGAATTTCACTCACTACTTCCTCCCAGTTGGTGTCCACTGTTTTTTTCTTAAACGGTACCTTCTGGGTGATTAGAGGTGGATGGGCAAGAGGTTCTTGCTCCCTGTTACCTTCTGGCTGCATGCTCATGGTGTCAACTTTTGGTTGACTCTCTTTCGTAGTCTTACCAGTACAGCCCTTCTTCAGCTTTTGTTCTCTCTCTAGCTCAAGACTAGCTGCCTCATTCATCTTCTCAATCAACACTTCATCTGAGATAAAAGGGTCCTCAAGGTACTGTTTAGCTGGAACTTGATGTTTCCACTAAGTAACCCTGTCCTATTGACCTCAGGAACTTCTTCTGAATAGCCCCACATCACCCACCCC
>JAODAL010026364.1:0-56897 GCA_025379985.1 Phyllomedusa bahiana | reverse complement strand
TTTTTTTTGAAATTTATTTAAAATATTAATTTATCATTTCCCCGAATAGCAAATTTTTGGGTGAGGGGCAGTTACAATGGTTACATGGTACAACTTAATACACCATATAATATCTTAGGAAAGTTGAATGGGGAAAAAATGTCCTAGGCAGTGAAATACATGACACATGAACTTTATTCCATCAGTACCAAATTTACATAGTTTTCATTATGGTTTGTTGCTTTGACAAATAAAAAAAACCCTTTCCTTTTTACATGTAAAATGGGAATAGAAGGATGAACTAACAACTGGTACAGAGGAAAAGATGACCCTACCTGCAAGGGTTTACAATCTACAAGGGAGGAAGGAATGCTGCAGGAGAATCCATGCACTTCTCCCCATTTGCACAGAACCTAACAATCCTCTATTTTCCTTGATACAGTGCAATGTACATGTTTGTCAAGGATCACATCACGTTTATGGTGTACGTTTAATGTGTGCAGCAGAAAAGTCATAATAGGATTAAATGGCTCAAGCAGAGAATAGCCCAGGGGCCTACACTACTGTTTGCAACAATATTAAAAAAGTATATATTAAATGTTTTTGTTTACAATGGGACCCTATGAGCATTTGGTTAATGTGTATAGTCTGGTGTGTATGTTAAATGGAAACCAAAAATGTGATGAGAGCATAGCCTTGCACGGTAATTATGACATTAATATAACCTTTTTTTTTTTTTTTTTAAACAGAATAGCTTTTAAAACAGAAAACCCATTCATGATGTCACAGCAGCTTCAACCTGGCAAACATTTGTCAAGTCACAGCCACCTATCAGAACTTTGATTTTTAGGAAGAGTTGCATGTCTTAGGTCCTGCTTGGTAACATGCATACATTTTATGCATTTTTTTTTTTTTTTTTTAAATCACACTTTGATGAAAAATAGCATGACGGTTATCAGAATTCTGGAATGCTATATGCCATTTTATAATATACCATATGTTTAAGAATTAGAAATTATAATTCAGGTTTTGTTTGTTTGTGAAATTGTCCTGGCAATGGTTTACATGCTGTGCTCCATTCAAAAATTCTGGCAAATATGGGCAGTAACAAAACTAAAAATAAAATTAGAGCTAGGACAAGATATGTTATGAATCAAAATCACATTTGCTTTCAGGCACACCTCACATAGTATTGTGATGATAATTCACATTGAACAGTTGTGAGGTCTAATGCATATCTGCTTTGTATTGACAATTAATTGTTGGACTTTGATGTGTTACAGCCCATCCCATTAGTAATACTGCAGTGGAACATCTGTAGCAATGAACAAAGCACTGAATTCTAACAGCACTCTTATCTTTGCATGAAACGTTTAATATCAGAGGACTTAAAGGGGTTGTCTCGCTACAATGATTGGGTTTTAATTTAAAGATCTTTAAAAAACAAGCAGCTTTGCAATATATGTTCATTACAAAGTCGCTACCTGATTTTGAGCTAGCCCTTTTAGTATTACTACATCAGTTCTAACAAATCTCTAAAAGTACTGACCTGTTATCCTTATCTTACTGGTGTCAGGTCGAATGACTCATCCCCTTTTGAAGACGGGTCGGAGCAGAGAGCCCCCCACACAGAATGCTTTGGGGAGGGGGAGGAGGACCTGCGTCTGTTCCATGCAGTGGTTTAAACCCCTTTGTGTGCCTGCTTCCCCGCTCTTACACAGTGGATGGACAGAGTGACCCTGTCTGTTACTTAATCATAGTGCCCCTTGGAACTGGACTATACTAATACTATAGAGATGGGGGGTTTGGAATACTTTATGTTCCCTTATTAGGGACACACCTGATAAAGTAACACGCCCTTGTTGTTGCTGGGGGATGGGAACTTGAAAACTAAGGGGAGGATAAGGAACACCTTTCCCCTCTGCTCTATTACCCCCTTCACCTTCCCCTTCACTCATAATTTACCCTTCCTGTAAAAAGACCTAGGCAGCACACCAGGGTGAACTCTGAGACAACCCCCCTCCCCCCCCCCCCCCCCTTATAAAGTTACATACGCCTTTGTTGGAGGGAGGGGGAGAGGGAGCAGAACAGACAACCCCAAGGGAAAGCCCCTCATTCAACTTACCCGGGACACTGCAGGGTAAAGCTCGTAATGGACAATTTCCTTTTAAAACACATGAGACAGATAATATTTATTTGCATTTAACACTTGGGAGGTTTTTCGGGTTGAAATAATGGGAGCCGAGTCTCATCTGACAAAATTGTTAACGCTGTGGAGCTCTTTTTTGTAGCAGAAATTAGCAACAAATATTTTTGTTTCAGAGATAATGGTAACATAGGCAGTTTAAAAATAAAAAAGCCTATATACATCTGTCAGCAATAAGGCATGGCTATTTGTAGTACTGAATTTCCATGTCATTAACGGATTATAGGTACTTACAACATTCTCATTTAATTTAACAATTGCATTTTTTTATACAATCCGTATTGAAAAGGGTTGTCCAGACTTAAACAGTATAAGCAAAGTTTAATCCTTAGGTAGGGTGTCTCAAAAGAAAGAAAACACCCATATAAGATTACAAAGCTTCTGCAGATAGTGACTCAATTTTAGACAACAGCTGTAGAGAAGGGTGAAATGTGTTAGACCATGTCATCAAAATGGCTGTCATCTTCAATGAATCTAACTTGGATTCAACTTCTGCTTTACAAAATAAAGGTAGATATATGACACATCACACCGGTGAAGAATATTTGGCTTTGCACACCCAAAAATCTTTTTTGAAAAAAATGAGCATAAGTGCATACTGGTGTGGCAGTAACATACAAACACAATCCAATATCAGCAGCACACTACTGAAAAACTATCAAAAAGAACACACTTCAGGGAGAGAAGATCCCATTTACATTTTTTGATCAAAAATGCAAACTAAGAACCTCAAAAAATGTCCATGTATTCTAAGTAGCAGAAATGCTTTTCCAAAAATTCCATTGTTCTTTTTGATAGTTTTTTAGTGTTAGTAGTGTGCTGCTGATATTGGATTGTGCTTGTATGTTACTGCCACATCATCATGCACCTATGCTAATTTTTTGTCAAAAAAGTTTTTGGGATATGCAGACCAAGCATTGTTTTCAAATCTGCAACAATAGTGACTGTGCCTTTTAGGGCGCATCCACATGGCAGGGTAAAGTACCAGCTGGATTCTGATTGAAGAATGCAGACAGTATTTTAACCTGCCATGTGGACGCACCCTAAAGGGCACAGTCCCTATTGTTGCAGATAACCCATTCAGCATATTGACATTCTGTAGAGCTATTATAGCAATACTACTCTGCCGGCACTAGATATCCAATGCTCAGCTGCATAGGAGCTATGTGCTGCTGACTCAGCAATGTGGATGATAGTGACTCAAGAACACTTCTTGGGTAAGAATAGATCTGGCCTTCAATCAGATGCATTCTTCACGTAATGTTACTCTGCTTGTATTTAATAAGGGACTTCAAGTACGTATACTGAGTCTAATCTTTAAAAACAGAATGGGCACCACATGTAAGGTATTCATGGGGTGCTGTCCATATGCAATCACACGTCTCATGAATAAGATTAGAGAAAGTGGCACACTTAAAGGGGATGTATCGCTTCTTCAGTTCGAGTGTCTCAAAGTATTTTCAATTTCTCAGCTCTACAAATCCAGTGGCGTTTCTTCCCCTCCCAGCTGGGTGTTTCTTAACTGAAGGGTGAAGACATCATCCCACCCTTCACTGTTCATGCTCGCTCCTGAGCCCTGCTCCCCCCCCCCTCTGTCTGAGTCCACATCTCACTGTTCCTCTCCATATGTAGTCTTATTTTGTAAGAGCTGTTTAAATACCACATACCTGCATTAAATCTAGACAGTTGTCTATGAACTTAGTCTAATATGTTCTCCTCTCTCAGCTGGAGGTTTGTTACAGTTAAATCCAGTCTTCTATGAACGGCACAGATCTCCCTTCTATGCAGGAGAGTTAGGCACCATGGCACAATTTTGCTGTTTTCTGATTGTAGAATCAGCTGCAGTGTGTTTCTGCTGGGTGTGCAGAGTGAAATTGCTTCGGACCCTTACTCTGAGTGAGAGAAGCAGGGATCGAGGCACATTTCTGCTGTTTTCTGATTGTAGTGTGTGCGTAGAGTGTGAGAGACAGGAATGCATGCTCCCGTGAATACCACCGGGGGCCAGACAGAATGTAAATTAGTAGAGCCGTCAGCCAATGACAGGACAGGAGGAGGAATCCGACCAGCACTGGGGAACTGTGTTTACAGAAACAGAAGATAAGGGATCCTGTGAATACTAGACAGCTTTGCAAATGACATCCAATTGCAAATTTCTTTGTTTTCACTGTCCTCTTATTCTGAAGATCATTTAATGAAATGATACAACCCCTTTAAAGCAAAAGGATGTACACCCTTAATGAGAAGTTAACAATAATCCTTATTTAGACAATTAAGCCACAATAAAAGTTTTTAAAAAAATAAATAAAAATGGAAATAAAGTGCCATAGATTAACAAAGTTCTCTGATTATTTACAGGAAACAATCCTCAACACCCTGACTCCTAAACCACTAATGAAGATGATACAAAGCGTACAGGACAACACACAAAAAGATTCTCAAATAAAGACCCAATAAGATCTTACAGGATATATATAGCATGAAGTTAATGAATGAGCCTAATAACACAAGATATAAAGAATACTTCTATAGTGAAAAAGATCCACAAAAGACCAATGCAATCTTATGATGTGTAGATCACCATAGACAATGTAATGACCAAATACTACAGGATGTAGATGATAAATACAATACCATCTGCTAGTATCTAATATTGTCAGCTCCCTGAAATATGGAACACAGGGATTTATATGGCTGGAGGAAGAAAAGACCCGGCTTGTTACGCTGAGAGAACCAGCTTTGTCAGGATAACTTGGTACTTAATATATATTCTGTATTCATTGTCTTAGATGATCTACACTTCATAGGATTACACTGGGTTTTCCTTTTATGGATCAGTTTTTTTTTTACTATAAATGTATTATTTATATTTGTGTTTTAGGCTTATTCATTAACTTGGTGCTTTATGTATATTCTGTAAAATCTTACTGGGTCTTTATTTGAGGATCTTTTTGTGCATTGCCCTGTATGCTTTGATACATCTTTATTAGTGTTTTAGGAGTGTGGCTTTTGAGGATTGTCCCCTGTGTCCATTAGTGAATTTTGTTAATGTATGGCACTTCATAGCCGTTTTTTAATTGTTTTTAACTTTTTGTGGCTTCATTGTCTAAATAAAAAGATTATTATTGACTTTTCATTAAGGTTGTGCATCCTTTTTCTTTGAGTGTTACCGCTTTCTCTGCTCTTACTCTCTATACTGAGTCTGACTCAGAATTATATCTGGCAGCAACCCTGAATCTGAAACCATGAGTATTTTGTGAGATATGCAGTCAGACACTTTTCTCTCTACTCTATGACTTCATGGAAAGCTAAGTGGCATTAGGAGGAGCTGCTTTCTTGGACAAAAGGCAGCATAACAGGATTTAAAAAAAAAGGTAATTTTAAATTGTGTTTAATCAAAAAGTCAGCCTAATAGGCCTCAGGAAGAACTTATATCCATCTCATACTTATCTCATTATCTATCTATCTATCTATCCATCTGTCTGTCTGTCTGACTATCTATCTATCTGATGCAAAAAAAGAAAAGCAGAATAGGAGCACATCCAAAGAAAACAGAGCAATATAGCTTGGGTACAAGCACAATACAAATTCCAGAAATGGCAGCAGTTCAAAAACTATTTCTTTTTGTATTATTTGCTCAGATCCTGAAGCACACAGATGTATAGTTCCTCCGACAGTTAGTTTTTTTGGTGAAACTTTGGACCCTTGCATAACATTGATTGATAAAAAAGGGTGTCATTAAACATACAGTAATTGCATGTTAAAGTAAGTGTCAAAAGTTACAAAATAAATGTTCTGGCTGCAACTGAAAATTCAGGTTATGAATAAATGCCTACCGTTTTTCCCTCATGATGGTTAATAAAGGGGGTGTATCACTACAGTTGCAAATAAAGAAAAAGGGCCCCCAATTAAATTGTCAGTGTTAAAATTAAAACAAAATTGATAATCCGAATTTGATTTCGTTCCCAAAACATATCATCTTAATACCTTAGAAAAATTGAGATGCACTCAATAATTAACCCCTCCCAAACTAGGGGGTCTAAAAAAGGGGTGTTTGGGGTTTGTTTTCTTTGGAAATAATACAGCAAGGTTCAAAAATAATTTACCAAGGGGAAAATTCCCTTAACTCGGGTCTTTTAAACCCGTCGTAAAAAAGCTTCTCGCAACCCTTGATTTTAATTTTCAGAGAATTGAGGGTAATTCATCAATCATCTGTAAGCTTGAGCAGGATATTTAGTTATATCAATAATGATAATTGTATCCCTTTTTTCATTGGGCTTGATTGTAGATTCTTGATTCTAGGTAAGTTCATGCAGAACCTTAATATTACTGAATATGGATAATATTTTATTAGGGGAAAAAAAAGGGTTGGCATAAAATTAAACCAAAAAGTTTAAAAAAAGAAAAAAAAGTTACTTTTGTCAGGGCATTTCCCCCCTCGTATCTAGGAAAAAGGGGAAAAGAGTAAATAGCTCAAATTACGATGTGAAATTCCTTCAATATAAGTATAAACAAGAAGGGCAAAACTTTTTTTGAATTTTCCGTAACTTTAAAGTCCATGTTGAGACCATGAGATGTCAATGTGTAAGTAATAAATCCATCTAAAAGCAAAAAGGGGGGGGAAACCCTCTTACCGCCCTTTGGTTTCATTTAAAATCACTTCTGGCTAAAGTAAGGGGGGTGCAAATGGTCCTTGGACTACGAGACTTTTCGATTCCCAATATCAAACCAAAAAAATTTTAAAATATGTGATTTTATTTTCCATAAAATTTAAAAAGATCTGGTAAAAAAAAAAAAGTTTTTGGGTTTATATTGGAAAAAAATCCTCTTAAATTTAAATTTTTTTGATCAAGTCAATCTGTCACCTCATTTTGATGTGGTACAAATCTTATTCATTTTGTAATCCCATTTTTGATTCCGCCTAAAGGGAATTTTTTGGATACGCTATTTTTTTTAAATATGTTTTTTCGTGGTAAAAGGGGTTTTCCCCAAAAAAAAAAAGAAGGTTTTGGGCAATGTCCATTCAATGTAAACCAGCAGAGCCATTTACATTTTTGATTAGACCTTCAAAAGGGGAAAAAATGAGGGGAATTTGAAAAACACCCAAAAAAAATGACTTTAGGACAAAATAGCAAGCTTTGCTTTGTCGTTTGGAACCAAAGCAGATAGTGGTAATTGAAAGGAAAACCTTTGAATAATTTTAAAAAAAACAGGCTCAAGTTGAAGGGAAACCTCCAAGATTTTTCTCTGGAAAAATTCCCCCTGGGGCCTTGAAACCAACAAAAAAAGACAGCAGGAGCTCAGGGGGGAAAACATTGAAGGGAAAAATTTTTTAAATTTAATCTTTGAGATTTTGTAAAGTTTGCCCACTGCAAAAACAAAAACATTTTTTAAAATTTTGTAAGGGTAGATAAAAATTTAAGTTTTTTTGCTTTTTGCAGAGGGGAAAATAAGTATTTGATCCCCTACCAACTATTAAGAGTTCTTACTCCAAATTGGCCCATTTAAACCCGCACTAAATTTAAAAATCGTTACCTTTTTTAAAAAGACGTTTGCCCCTTAAAATTTGTCACCTTTATAAAAGCCCCTTGGCCCGGGGCCCAAATTTAAATTCGCCCAGACCCCAAACCTCTAAAAAACATGACTTTTTAAAGGAAATTCGGGGGGCAAGATAAAAGCCCTCAAAAATCAAAAAGGGCTAAAAAAAACCCCTTTCGTAAGGGGCCCTGGGTGTAAAGGGAGACAACTGTTGGGGAAATTAGTAAAAAAGGAAAAAAATTTTACAACATAAATGTAAATTCGACATCGATCGGGGGCACCATGCAAAATAAAAACCTTTGATCATGAGAAGATGAAAAAATCACCTAAAACTATAGGGGGGCAACTTTTTAAATTTAAATTCAAGGCAGCTGGGACTTTGGGACCCCAAAGAAAACCACGGGGAAACACAAAACCCCCAAAAAAGGGTTTTAAAATTTTATAAGGCTTTTAAAAATAAGCCCAAAACAAATTGAAAAAAATTTTTAAACTTTTTTGGGGGGGAAAAACCCCTCTCAAGGTTAAACTGCTCCCCCAATAAATTACAAACTAAAAAAAACATCAGGGGACGAGGGGGTTATTTTTAAAAAAATTACAAAAAAAAACCCTTTTTTGAAAACATACATAAAACAATAGAAGTTTTTAAAAAAATTGGGCATTTAAGGAGTCCAAAAAACCCCAGGCAAATGAAATTTCCCAAAACATGCACAAAAATGTATAGGGTGGAAATGTATAAAAGGTGACCCAAAAATATACAAGGCTTTTATGGGTTTAAAAAACTTTCGGGCAAGGACGTTAATATGGTGTATAAGTTTTAGAAAGAAAATTCCAGTAACCAAAAATTTAAAGTAACTCCCGAAAACTTTTTTTGTTTACTTCAAAAATAAAAGAGGTTCCAGTATAAAAAAATTTCATGCCAAAGTATTTGGATCAATTAATTTTGGGATACCCCCAAAGGATACTAAAGGCAGTTTTCTAGGGTCAATATTTTTTCACATATGGACAGAGGGTACTATTTTGGTATATCATGTATACAATGTAAGTACTCCCCATAGATAAAAACCTGCAATAGATTTGAAGTAACCTCAGAGAAAAAAAGGGGGAGGTCCCCCAAAAGGGGGGTTTGCAGCCCGGTCCCCAACGCGCGTTTCGCTTATTTCCCTCAGGGGGTGTTTTTTGGGGAATGTGTAAGTTTAAGTTTACCAGGTAAAATTTTTTTTCCAGTGGGGACAAACTGCGGGGCATGCCCGTGTTCGGGGGGGAGACGGCCCAAAACCCAGGCCCCGTTTCCCGGGGAACATATGCGGGTGGCATGCGGGGAGGGCTGAACCCCCCCACACGGCACGCACTTCAAAAAACCCCGGGGCGAGAGCGGGTGTCAAAAATCCCAAAAAGGGGAATGCGCACAATGGGGTTTGGGCGAAAGATTTTTTTATAGATAAAAAAAAAATGTTCTAAAAGGTTACTGAATAAAAAATAAGGCCCCCCATAAAAAGGGAATACAAAATTAAGATTTGCACCAAGGTAAAAATACTTAAGTAAAAATAGAGGCATAAAACCAAAAATTATAAACAAACAAAAATATAAAGATGGGCCCAAATATGCATTTTCATCAAATTCCATTAGAAGAAATTTTGGGGACCACCCAAAACTTGTTTTACTTCAAAATGCCTCCCACAAAAAATAGCAGGAAAAAAGAAACAATTTTCAAAATAAATATTGATTGCCTCCAAATGCAAAAAAAAAAAATTTAAAGATGGCCCCAAGGTCTAAAAAGGTTCAGTTCCGGCTCAAGTCAGTTGTGGAGGAGGTTCCAAAAAAAGGGGGTTTTTGTTTTGATGGCCCATGAAAGGAAATTCAAAGCCCAAAAAAAAGAAAAAAATTTAATTTAAAAACAAAAATAAAAACAGAATGCGGGGGACGAGAAAAGGAGAGATCATAAGGCGAAGACTTTGGAACAATTTTGGAAAACCCTACATTTTGGTTAAAAACCCAATAAAATAAAATTTTAAAAAAAAAGGGAAAAAGGGAAAAAACACATGCAAAGAGAGAGCAATCCGGGGACGTTTGGGAAAAATTGACGAAAAACCCTTTAAACTTCTCATTAATTTCCCATTGGGTAAACATTGTTTTTTAGGTTTAAAATTCCCCCTGGTTCCCTTTTTTTCCCAGGCACGCATCGCATTGCCCCCTTTGGGTTTTCCCAAAAAGGAAACCGGGCAACCCCCAAACCCCTTAAAAATCCATTAGGGTACAGTTGGGTTTTTTAAAAAAGTTGGGAAAGGGTTTTTAAGTTTTTCCCGATCCCCGTTCCCTGGGCAAAAATTAAAATCTGGCACATGTTCGCGTATGCGTTTTTTCAGTTTCCCGTTTTGTAAAAACCAACATACATTTTTGGGAAACAAGGGCAAGGGGCCCAAAAGTAAAAAACTTTCCTTGGGTGCCAAAAACTTTTTTTGAAATTTGGGGTTTGGGGAAAAATTTGGGGCAATTTCCATCTTGTGAACCTTTTTTCCTAAAAAAATTGGGGCATGTTTCGCCCCTCCCACACGGAAAAAAAATAAAATTTTAAGGTCCTTTTTGAAAAAAGGGATTTTGTTATTGGGGTTTTAAAAAAGGGCTCTGAACGAGAAATCGCCAAGATTCTGCGACCTCTTGCTGTAAAGGGGGGGAATTTTAGAGATAGTTTTTTGCCAGGAAGGGTCTGTTTGTAATACGGCCCAAAATCCCTTTCCCAAGAACCCACGCAATGGGCCTTTGGGTAAATATATTTAGTGATAAAAACGTACAGTTTTTCCCATTGGATTTTTTTTTTGGGGTTGTAACAAGTTTTCACGGGGGGTTTTTTTTGGGGCCCGATAAATCCCTTTTTCAAAATCTTTTTACTATAACCCCTATCCAAAAATCAAATTCACTGGGTTTCCTTTCCCTGGGGAATAAAAGGTAGCTTCAAAAGAACAGATCCTTCGAAACCGAAGGAACTGCCCACGGGGGAGGGCCCCTGAAGTGGAAGGTTGGGGAAAATATGAAGCATCAAAAAGGGCTTTGACCGAGGTACCCTTAAAACGAAAAAAACGGTTGTAACATCCCTTTTTTTTCAGCCTCAATAAGGATGTCAATTTTTCCCACTCTTTTCTCATCCCCCTTTAAAAGGGTTAGCTTAATATTGGTTTTTTTTTGGAATTAAATTTTAACCCATGAACGCCAAAATCGGGAAAAGTTTATTTCCCTTTCCCAAAAGAAAAAGAATGTCATCTAAATCCCTTTAAACCCAACAAAAAATTTTGATCAGTTTCCCATAAAATTTTTCTTCTTGAAAGAAATGTTTTCCCCCAAAAACCCAAGGAACAAATTTGGGCTTTCGCGGTGAACCCAAAGCCAAATTTTTGGTTTTTATATCCAGTGCCCAGGGAAGCGATGGGAGGGTTGCGCTCCCCCATTTCCCAAATTTTTTTCCCTTGGTTATTGGGAGAAAAACATATTTTTCAAGTTTATGGTTAAAGGAAAAGTGATAAAATTTTGTGTTTGGTTAAGGTTTATAGATGACTTTTCTTTTGCTTTGGAAGGGAACTATGTCCACTAGGGCCCGTTAAAGGGGTTTTAAATTAAATTTCCAAATGAACAAAATTTAAAGCAAACCCTTAAAAAAGGGAAATGGGGGGAAAAGAGGGGAAAATTCCTTGGAAAATCCTTATTGAGGCTGACACAAAGGAAGGGTTAAAAACCCATTTTGTATCGAAAAGCCCCCTGGGTTTAAATTCCCTTATGAAATGCTTTCATAAATTCCCAACTCTTTTTATATCGGGGGGGCCCAGGGGGGACATTTCCCTTCGTGTTCGAAGGATCTGTTTTTGATGCACCTTTGGGGTCTCAGGCAAGGGGGAACTACGTAAATAGATTTTTGGATGGGGGTTATAGAAAAAGTTTGTTTTGAAAAAAGGCTTTTTATGGGGAAAAAAAAAAAAAAAAAACCCCTCTTTGAAAATTTTTTTAAAACCCCAAAAAAAAAAACCCCAAGGGAAAAATACTGTACTTTTTCATCACTACTTTTAAATCCCAAGGGTTTCCCGTTTTGCGTGGGATTTTTGGGGAAGGCATTTTTCCGTTTTTAACAAACGACCCCAGTTGGCAGATACTTTTCTCAAATTTTCCCCTAAAGAAGCGAAGGGGGCGAAAAAATTCCTTGGGGGATTTACTCGTAAGACCCCTTTAAATTTCCCCCAATAACAAAACCCCCTTCAGTTCAAGAGGCCCCAATCAAGGCCCTTTTTTTCCCTTTTTGGGGAGGGGCTTTCATGCCCCAATATTTTTTGGCCCAAAAGTTTTTCACAACGGGGGGACAATAGCCGCCCCTTTCCAATTCGCATTACATCCCTTTGGGGCCCCAAAGGGGAAAAGTTATTTTCTTGGCCCTTTGCCCTTGACCAAAAGTGTATTTTGGTGGGGACTACACGGGAGCTAAAAAACCCGGGCATACGGCAAAGTGCAGATATAATGCTCCCCAGGGAACTGGGGAATACGGGAACAATTTTAAAAACCCTTTCCCATAAAATTTTTTTAAAAATTCCCAAACAACTGTGACCCTAAGGATTGAAAGTGGGGGAAAGGGCCTGGTCCATTTTGGGGTTTAGGGGGGGGCAATGCAAATCGCTGCCTGGAAAAAAAGGGAAAATTTGGTGGATTATACCCTTTAAAAATTCAATGTCCCCCAAAATTTGGATTTTAAGGGAGAATTTTTAATTTTTTGCGTCATTTTAAAACGTTAGGTTTGTTTCCTTTTTTTTGCTTTTTTTTTCCCTTTTTCTTTTTTTTTTAAATTCTTTTTAGGGAAATTTTAACCAAGGTGGGGTTTTTTCCATATTTTTCCTTTGCTCCCCATTTATACCCCTCTCCTTTGGTCTCGTCACCTTTAATTTTGTTTTTATTTTTTTTTTAAATTTCGTTTTTCTGTTTTTTGTTCTAATTAAAAACAGGGCCCAAATCTTTTCATACCCCCTTGAAAAACCTCCCCCCACAATGACTTTGACCCCAAGGATCTGAACCTTTCAGCCCTTTGGGAAACCATCTATCTTTTTTTCATTTGCTTTGGGAGGCAATTAAAAAAATGTGCTTTTTTGCAAAAATTGTGCTTTTTTCCTCTTTTTAGGGTGGGATGGCTTTTTGGGAAGTATACAAGTTGAGATGGTCAAAATTTGCTTCTAAGGGAAAATTTGATTTTTAAAAGCATTTTTAGTCTTTTTTTAAATTTTTGATAGTGATATTTTTGGGTATTTTGCCTTTTTTATACTTTATTTTTTTCTTACCTTGGGGTGCTAGTTTTTAGGAAAACCCTTTTATAGGGGTTTCCTTTTTTAATTTTCAGAAATTTTGGGCCCTTTTTTTGTTATCTATACTTTTTATCTTTCGGGAAAGCGCATTGTGAAATTCCCCTTTGGGGGGGAATTCTGAAAACCAGATCTCGCCCCGGGCGCCCTTGATTTTCGGGTGCGGAGCCCGGTGTGTTCAGCCCCCCGCGCATGGGGCCCCGCATATGAGGGCCCGGGAAGGGGGGGGCCGGGGGGCTTTGGTTGGCCCGTCTCCCCCCCCAAACACGGGGGGCCCAATGCGCCGTTCAGTTAGTCCCAGCTGGTATGTAATTTACCTGGAGGATACTTAAACTGAGGGCACCCCAGTAAAAACCCAACCCCCTGAGGAACCAAAACCCGGGGAAACGCGCATTGGGGACGGGGGTGTCATTCCTCCATGCTGGTAAACCTCCTTTTTTTTTTGAGGTATACTTCCATATCTAACTTTTTTTTTTATCTAGGGAAAAGTACTTACATTGCTATCCCTAAATATACCACTAGTACCACTGTCCTTATTTTAAATATATTGACCCAAAGATTTGCCTTTAGTATCTTTTGGAGTTTCCCATTTTAAAACTTGACCCCATATACTTTGTGCTTTTTTTTTTTTCCACTGGGCCCTCTTGTTTTTTTGAATTTTAACCAAAATTGTTTTGGGGCATTTAAATTTAATTTTTTGGGGTTACGTATTTTTTTATACAAATTAAAATACCCCCATATTATCTGCTACCCCTAAAGTTTTTTAAACCTATATAAACTGTTGTAAATTTTTTGGGGAACCTTTTTTAAAATTTCCACCTTTTAACATTTTTGTGCATTTTTGGAATTATTTACGCCTGGGTTTTTTGGACCCCTTGATATCCCGTTTTTTAATAATTTTCGGGTTTTTTTAATTTTTGTTATCTTTAAAGTGTATTTGTAAATTTTTGAACAATACACTTTTCCCCCCTCTGATTTTTTGGGTTTAAAATTTTTGCATTTCCCCGCAAGGCCCCCCCTGTAAAGAAAGCATATTTGGGCCTATTAAAGATTGCCAGTGCCCGGGATGATTCTTGAGTGATTTGGGAAGGTGTTTTGGGGTAAGATGAGACAAATTTTGAGCTTTTTGGCATTAAACTAAAATTTTGGGCCGTTTTTGGGGGAAGAAAAATGCGGGCTATGATTCAAAGAACACTGCCCCCCAAGTAAAGAATGGAGGTGGAAACACTTTTTTTGGGGGTTGTTTTTTTGCAAAAGGGCCCCGGACAACTTCACCAAATAAATGGAAGCTAGAGGGAGCCTTTGTCCCCTTTAAAAACCTGGTGAAAAACCTTTTTCCCTCCGCCAGGCTTTAAAAAATTTGGGGTCGGGGGCTGGGTCTTCCAGCAAGAAAAAACCCCAAAACATAAGCCAAGGCAAAAAAGGAAGGGGTTTAAAAAGAAGCCCCATTAAGGAAAGGAGGGGCCCCAAGGGAAAGTTTTCCACCCTTTAAATTTAACATAGAAAACTTATGGAGGGAGTTTGAATTCCCAAAAGTTTGAAAAAGCGCCAACCTCAAAATTTTAAAGGGATTTAGTTTTTGATCTGAAAAGAAGTGGACCAAATTCCTCCGACGTGCGAAAACCCTCATCATCTACTACAAAAAAAGTCTGACTGCTATGCTTGCCAACAAGGGTTTTGCCACCAAGTATTAAGTTTTGTTTGCTAAAGGAATCAAATACTTACTTCTCACTGCAAAATGCATTTATATAATTTATACAATGTGATACAATGTGATTTTCTGAATTTTATTTTGGATATTCTATCTCTCAATGCTAATATTAACCTACCCTTAAAATTATAGACTGTTCATGTCTTTGTCAGCGGGCAAACGTAAAAATTCAGCAAGGGATCAAATAATTATTTACTTCACTGTAAATGCATGGCTGAAGTCTTGGGGTTAATAGAGCACTGGGCTGACTTTTCATTGGGGTGCAATCTGTTTTCTGCAGATGATTTGCACCTTAACGGAAGGGGTCTGCTGTGCTAGGGGAGCAAATTTTAGAAGGGATGGTTGTGTATTTAAACTATGGATGAGGAGGAAAGACAATCTAGAAAATGCAGGGGCAGATAGGTTAGAGAGGTGGAACACTATATCGGCCTGTGGAGAAATGGACTGTGGGGGTGGACTAGACCAGAGGATACGATCCATGTGTTACAAACAAGCTTTGAAGATATAGGTGCCCACAATATTTCATGTAATCCTGTTCCATCTACTGAACGCATAAAACTAGATGAGAGAATAAAGGGCAACATGTGGCGTCTTTTCAGCCCAACATCTAACACAGCCCCGTTCGCTATAGTTTTAATTCGCAGGCATGGCAATATCAGGCGCATTACAGAGCGCCCGTGGCACTTTGTAATGCGCCTAATTTCAGGGGGCGTGCGGGAGGTGGGGCGCACTAGAACCGTACAAAGTTATAGATTCATAGCTTCGGAATGGCAATTCCAGGCGCATTACTGCTGGAACAGGTAAACCACTTTCGAAGTGGTTTATCTGAGTGAGAATTGTCATCTTAATGCTAGAATGCGCCTGACCCATCATAGACCGGATTCCTAAGTCAGGCGCATTCTACACTATTCTTATGAGCTATAAAATTGGCGTCTAAGTGCCATTAATCATACATGTCACCCAAAGTGTCTGTTCACAAATGCCAGAAGTCTAGCAAGCAAAATGGGGGAGCTTGGAGGTGCTAGTTCTACAGGAACAAATTGATGTAATTGGTGTTGCTGAGGCAGGGCAGGACTCCTCACATGATTCGATTGTTAACCTTCAGGATTTTTATACTTTTTAAGAAGGACAGGTCAAATGGGAAAGGAAAATAAGTATGTCTGTATGTAAGGAGTGATATGAAGGCAAAGATGAAAGAGGCAATAGTGTGTGGAAATGGGAATGATAGGGAAACCATGTGAGTGGGAATACAAGAGGGGGGATTAACACAGAAAAAAATGTTTTTGGTGTAATCTCTAGACCACCCAATATCACTAAGTAGATAGACGATCAGCAGCATAAACAAATAGATTGGGCAACACAGACAGGTACAGTGGTGGTAATGGGCGACTTTAATAATCCAGATATTGACAGGGGTCACAGTTCTGCTTCAACTGCAAAGGGGTAAAATTTCCTCAACTTGTTGTAGGACAATTTCATGGACCATTCAAATTCATGTGAACAATGAAAAATAAGAGGAAATGTCTAGTGTTTCCAAAGGTACAATCCAAGATTTATTTGAGGCACTATGAGTCACTTATAAACTAAAATCCTTACACATTTCAGGCCATACATACAGGCCCTTAGTCATGGTACAAGCAAAAAGAGTGAAACACACACATATAAATAACAATCTTAATTGCAGTTATTAAAAACACATGTGCGTCTCTCTAAATGGCATAAAGCATTCCAAAAGAGTATAGCAACCATAAAAATAATAAAAAAAACATTTGTTCCAATAAGTTAAAAAATGAAAGTTTTAGGTCTTGTCTACTGTTTAACTATACTGAATTCTATTATTTTATGGGGAAAAAAAAACAATAGGACTCCTGATTAAGAAATTTCCTTTTGTAATCTCTCCCACATACAGAGAGGTTTATCTGTTGTATTCTTTGAACAAGAAGGGTTGCCTGCATCATGCTGAATGCAGTGTCAAGATAATACAGAAATACCATGTGTGTTTTATGCAGCAATCAAAAAGGTGTCTTCTGATCCTATCTTTTAATTTGCATGTTATGCAACCTACATATTGTACACAACAACTATAAAAGGAGATCAAATAGATGACAAACTGTGTGTTATAAATGATGTACTGCTCCTCAGAAAAAGTAACATTGTTACTATGAGAAGCAAAAGGAGAAGAATGACAAATAACACTACAGCAAATACACCTACTATAACAAAGTTTGAAGTAGAAAAGTATTATTTCAATAAAAATCTTTATTTATAACCTTGTCAATGTCTGGACTATATTTCTATTTATTTTGCAACTCATTTGATAAATAAAAGTATGAGTTTTCAGGGAAAACACAAAATTGTCTGGGTGACCTCAAACTTTTGAACGGCAGTGTGTATGTATCTATATATATATATATATATATATATATCTATATATATATATATATATATATATATATATATATCTATAGTGGCGTAACTAGAAATGGCAGGGCCCCATAGCAAACTTTACAATGCGCCTCCCCCCCCCACCATCCGTAAAAAAAAAAAAAAGAAATTAACTTATCATGTGTTCTGTCAAAAATGACAGAAAAAATAGTGTACACCAGACACATCCCGTACATGCCACTCACAAGACGGCCACATGCCGGTCACATCCCGCACACACCAGCCACTCACACGCCGGTCACATCCCGCACACACCAGCCACTCACACGCCGGTCACATCCCGCACACGCCAGTCACTCACATCCCGCACACACCAGCCACTCACACGCCGGTCACATCCCGCACACACCAGCCACTCACACGCCGGTCACATCCCGCACACGCCAGTCACTCACATCCCGCACACACCAGCCACTCACACGCCGGTCACATCCCGCACACACCAGCCACTCACACGCCGGTCACATCCCGCACACACCAGCCACTCACACGCCGGTCACATCCCGCCTACGTCAGCCTCTCACACGGCGGTCATATCCCGCATACGCCAGTTACTCACACGCCGGTCACATCCCGCAAACACCAGCCACTCACACAACGGTCACATCCCACACACACCAGCCACTCACACGCCGGTCACATCCCGCACACGCCAGCCACTCACACACCGGTCACATCCTGCACTCACCAGCCACTCACACGCCGGTCACATCCCGCACACACCAGCCACTCACACGCCGGTCACATCCCACACACACCAGCCACTCACACGCCGGTCACATCCCGCACACACCAGTTACTCACACGCCGGTCACATCCCGCACACACCAGCCACTCACATGCCGGTCACATCCCGCACACACCAGCCACTCACACGCCGGTCACATCCCGCACACGCCAGCCACTCACACGCCGGTCACATCCCGCACACGCCAGTTACTCACACGCCGGTCACATCCCGCACACACCAGCCACTCACACGCCGGTCACATCCCGCACACACCAGCCACTCACACGCCGGTCACATCCCGCACACACCAGCCACTCACGCCGGTCACATCCCGCACACGCCAGCCACTCACACGCCGGTCACATCCCGCACACTCCAGCCACTCACACGCCGGTCACATCCCGCACACTCCAGCCCCGCACACTCACATCCCGCACATGCCAGCCACTCACACGCTGGTCACATCCCGCACACTCCAGCCACTCACACGCTGGTCACATCCCGCACACGCCAGTCACTACTTTTTATCTGCTCCGTGGAGCTGTGAGGTGATCGGGCTTCCCCCTAGTGACTGTACGTATGTTATGACAGGGCCCGGCCGACAGTAAAAATCAAGTTTCTGTTTCCTGCTGGCCGGGCCCCCAGGGTGATGTTATATATATATATATATATATATATATATATATATATATATATATATATATATATATATATATATATATATATATATATATATATATATATTGTTAGTGTGTGTGTGTGTGTTTAAGTGTAACATTGAAGATTACATTTGCACATTATTTCTCCCTGGCTTATTTATTGATATACCTGGTTATTTTATTAAGGATCAAGAATAAATAATACTTGAAATGTATTCACAGAAAAGTCTTCATAATCATCTGCTAAGCCATGTTATAAGAAAGCAATCTGATCAAATAGAAGTACAATGATGTACTATAAGCCAATACCAATAAGCTTCTGCAACTCAAGAGTTAATGGTTGTTGCTATCTGATCTGTCTCTCCCTTACAACATGACCCTGAGAATTACAAATATGAGGAGAGTGAAGGAACCTGTTTAGAATTCAGGGATATGACTTGACTTTGACAAACAGAGGATAAATTGTATTACCTCCTCTCTGCAGTGAATTCAGTAACAGGATTCATTGCATAATATGTAATCTACGAAATGATGATACATCTGCGTGTGCATACAATTATCACAGTCTGTAGATAGCTCTGTAGCGATTTGTCTTTTTCCTGGAATAGCTGAAATTGGACGAGAAACATGTGATGTAAGTAGAGCGTAGATGACCTTTTCCTAGACCTGCATGACTCGTCATCCATAGTTCTTTACATCTGTTGGTACCATTTTATAAAAATACCAGAATAAAAACTACATATAATAATTATGTATTTATTGCCTGTGGGTAATGACGGGGCCCTGACAATGCTACATTGTATTATAGTATGTAGTATATTATTATAGTATTTACAAGGGTGTCTACTTGAGCTTTGTGTCACTTTTCCAATATGCAACAGTTATAGACACACTGGTGTTGAGAAATCCTCATGATACAAAATTTGCGTATCTGTGTAAAACCGTAGCTAGGCTACATGGAAGACAGAGCGGACCTTTATGATGATGAGATAGCTTGTTCTTTATATGACTTGACCTTACTACTCTTCCTAAGTCTTTCTTATCTATAAATAGACAGTCTTCTAAGTCAAGAGATGAAACATTTGGTAGGCTTAAAGTGTTCCAAGAATCAAATATCTGGGTATCAAAATACTCACAGATCATAACTTGTCAAGAAATATACAGTATCTCACAAAATTGAGAACACCCCTGACATTTTTGTACACATTGTATTATATCTTTTCATGGGAAAACACTGAAGATATGACACTTTGATGCTATGTAAATTAGTCAGTGTACAGCTTGTATAACAGTGTAAATTTGATGTGCCCTCAAAATAATTCAACACACAGTTCTCAATGTCTAAATCGTTGGCAACAAAAGTGAGTACACCCCTAAGTAAAAATGGACAAATTGTGCTCAAAGGGCGACATGTATGATCGGGCTTTTCGCCTGTTTTTTGGTGTAACCTGCGCCTCCCGGCCCGAATCCTCCTGTCGGACGCAGGGATGCAGTGTTAGGTGCAGCATTAGCCACTTTCAGCTGCGCCCAGCATGAAGGGGCGGGCAATGGGCGCGGTGTGGGCGCGCTGTAGGCGTTCCGGGGCGGGACGCGGCACGCTCGAAAACTCCGAGGCATGTAAGATCGCGAGTCGGCAAAGTGTGGCGCATTGCAGCTCTCGGCAGCTCCGACAAGCAGACCTAGTTTATTTTGGTCTAAATGCTCCGGCGGAGGCGAAGTGAAGCGAGAACGGAACATGCGAGGAAACAAAGAAGATCGTAAGAGAAATCTCGCCGCTCAGCTCTGTGCGGCATGGAGTATGATTCCAAAAAAAATCGCCTTTATAAAGGCGGAAAACATTCTCAGAAAAGAGCTTAATCCTCAAAAATAAAAACTACATAAAAAAAATCACTTTCCAAAAATCTAGAACGGCGCAATATCAGGAATTAGGATATTGGAAATTGCCGGGAAATACAGTAATTCAAATTCTGAAAGCTATTCTCATTGGTCGGCAGAAACCGGACAATCAGAATAGGAGCGATAGTGAACCATTAAAACCTATGGAGAACTATTGACCAATCAGAATCAAAGGCGGGACAGTTCAAAATACAGTAAAAATGCAGAAAAGAGCTGATTGGTTGAGCTAGCGGGGGCTTGGCTATCTCGGCCAATCAGAATAGAAGCGACAGAAACCCATTATAGCCTATGGAGAAGTTTGAACCAATCAAAATCAAAGGTGGGCCAGTTCAAAATACAGTAAAAAGGCAGAAAAGAGCTGATTGGTTGAGCTAGCGGGGGCTTAGCTATTCCAGCCAATCAGAGCGCGAGCTACTTCTCCCATTGTAGTCTATGGAGAGATGGGGGCAATGAAATCTCGGCTCTAAGCGCCGTGCGGCATGGAGTATGGATAAAAAAATCATTTTTATTAGTTGTAAAATCTTCTCTGAAAAAGAGCTGAAACCTTCTATAAACATAAATCAATTAAATCCCGAACAACACGTTTGTCGCCGAGACCGGCGCTACATCAGGAATTGCAATATAGAGAATTGCCGGGAAATACAGTAATTCAAATTCTGTAAGCGCTTCTCATTGGTCGGCAGAAGCCAGCCAATCAGAATAGGAGCGACAAAGACCCAATATATCCTATGGAGATGTTTTGACCAATCAAAATCAAAGGCGGACAGTTCAAAAGACAGTAAAAATGCAGAAAAGAGCTGATTGGCTGAGCTAGCGGTGGCTTGGCTATCCCAGCCAATCAGCGCGCGAGCTACTTCTACCATTGTACTCTATGGAGAGATCGTCGCAATGCAATCTCGGTGCTCAGCGCAGTGCGGCATGCAGTATGATGAAATAAATCCTTTTTATTAAGTGTAAATCATTATCAGATAAAGCGCTGAAACCTTCTCTAAAAATAAATCAGTTAAATCCCTAACAACGCGTTTGTTGCCGAGACCGGCGCTACAATGGAAATTGCAATATAGAGAACTGCCAGGAAATACAGTAATTCAAATTGTTTAAGCTCTTCTCATTGGTCGGCATAAACCAGCCAATCAGAATAGGAGCGACAGGGACCCATTCTAACCTATGGAGAAATATGGCTTGGCTATCCCAGCCAATCGGAGCGTGAGCTACTTCTACCATTGTAGTCTATGGAGAGATCGTCGCAATGCAATCTCGGCGCTCAGCGCAATGCGGCATGGAGTATGAATAAAAAAATCATTTTTATTAAGTGTAAAACATTATCAGATAAAGCGCTGAAACCTTCTCTAAAAATAAATCAGTTAAATCCCGAACAACGCGTTTGTCGCCGAGACCGGCGCTACATAAGGAATTTCAATTGAGAGAATCGCCGGGAAATACAGTAATTCAAATTGTTTAAGCTCTTCTGATTGGTCGGCATAAACCAGCCAATCAGAATAGAAGCGACAGTGGCCCATTCTAACCTATGGAGGAGAATTGACCAATCAGAATAGGAGCGACAGGGACCCATTCTTACCTATGGATGGAACCCATATTGTTAAACCACTGTATGTTCTTGGCCACCATGCTGCAGTTTCAGGGTGTTGGCAATCTTCTTATAGCCTAAGCCATCTTAATGTAGATAAACAATTCTTTTTTTCAGATCCATTGCCATGAGGTGCCATGTTTAACACACCTATCCCCCATTCACACCTGAGACCTTGTTACACTACCAAGTCACATGGCACCATGGAGGAAGGATGACAAATTGGGCGCAATTTATCTATTTTCACTTAGAGATGTACTCACATTTGTTGCCAGTGGTTTAGACATTGATGTCTGTGTTGTGTTATTTTGAGGGCACACCAAATTTACACTGTTATACAAACTGTAAACTGACTACTTTACATTGTATCAGTGTCATATCTTCAGTGTTGTCCCATGAAAAGATACAACACAATATTTACAAAAATGTGAGGTGTGTACTTATTTTGTGAGATACTGTATGTCCATATACTGTATATGACAGAGCATGCACCCTTTGAGATACTCTGCAACAACACTAAAGCTACAAAAGTACATAAAAAGAAGACTAGACATGTTTTTCTCCCTGCTCTTTACTTGTGCAGTTGTGGTACTGTACAGTTCAGGACCCCTTGCAATGACCTGTTTGTATTACCTAAACACAGGGGTAAAACAGTCTAGCTGGTTCTAGAAATTGAAGGCCTTCTGTACACAACCCATCCTAAGTAGAAGTATACATAGATGTCAGCTGACTAAACCACCCAATGAATTACCCTTCTCAGCTAGCAGTTGTATTATATTCCTAATCATAGTGTACTTAGATTATGTTGAACACAATCTAGAACACTAAAATTAAGAATATAATATGAAACACATCTGTATATAATGATGTCTATGTGCTGTGGATCTTAATTCTGGTTTTTAACATGCATATTGTCCTCTGTACACCATCTAGATTACAAGTTATGGTACTGTACTGAATAAACTAATGTCTATGCCTCTATGGTGGGTACAAGAATCTAAGTATGATCAATTTACTTTTATACTTTATAAAACTCCATTTTGGATATTCTTCAAATCCAGGCAAATGTTTTTTCATCAAAGTTTACAGATTCCGCATGTCAGAAATGCCAGTTCTTTGATCCCAGACAACTCAGATCTTGAGCAGCCATATGAAAGAGCACTTGCAGATGCTCAATCATTATTTTATGGATTTGAAATGATCTATCTTTCCATCCGTCTATCTGGTTTGTCATTGGGTATCAATCCAAGTAGGTGCTGAAAGCAGATAAATCACAATGAAATGCAGAGGAAAAGCTTATATCACTGGGTTCCTGGGTTTTGTCCAAGCAAAGACAAAATCTGCTAAGAGTTTGATTGTTCTCTGCGTGTTTGTGTGGGTTTCCACTGGGTACTGCGGTTTCCCCTACAACCCAAAAACAGTCTGATAGCTCAACCAAGAATTTAGATATTGAGACCCAATGGAGACAGGGACCAATGTGAACAATGACAAATTCTATACAGCCCTGTGGAATATAACGACACTATAGACATGAATTAAATACATAAATACATCTCACGAAACTTATCTTAGACTAACGTTGCCTCTAACAGAAAATCATAGCCTTTAATCATGCAGTATACACAGCAAAGTCCAATTAGTGCCCAAATGCTTACACACAAATAACCACAACATCAATGGCTATATGTAAAAACACAACTTTGGCCACTTCAGAATACCTCTCTGATGTAGTCTTTTGATTAAATGCAAATAACAAGATGATAATGGTCAAATCCTACATAGTCCTGTAGCCATCAAAAGCAAATCTGTGAAAGCACTAATGAAGGGATCATTTAAGATATGTTAAGGCTACATGTGGGAAATGAGAGAAGGATATTATCACCCAGTTTCACATATGCTCTATTCCATAGGTGATGTCAGAAATAAATATATAACTCACTACTTTGAGTCTCTAACAATGCACTTGATATAGTTTCATGCTTACATTTTTGTTGAACAATATATTTTTTTCTTTGTCTTGTATAATTTATCTACATTGCAGTATGTAAAAAAAACCTTGATAAAAAAAATATTATTTAACCAAAAACAGTAGAGAACATCTCATCTTTCTTTGTAATGCCCTATGCTGAACTGCCATCACTATGCTCTCTTAATAGCATATTATGATATTTGTGTATAGTGTAAGTATTTGGACATTCAATAGTTTTTAATATTGTGATTTGTTAAAGGTTATGTTTTATAGAAAACTTTAATCATAGAAGGCACAAAAGCACAACTATGGGAATCCCCCACACGATATCCACATGAAAAAGGGTGCAATGTGTATTATACTCCAGGCTTAATAAATTCAAGCCAGGAGCAATGATGTAAATTCATAAAACTGTGTGTAAGCTTTAAAGGTCGGACTCGTCACCTCCTTGTACAATATCCAGTCAAAGGAAAGAAGCAGCACTACGCCGTCACAAAATATATATATTTATTTATCCATGTCTATACAAGCAACTTTCAGCTCCTTCATGGAGCCATTTTATAGACTGGCTAGGTGCTGGCATCAGCATCTAGCAGGATCTTTGAACTGATATTAGGTACACTGCCCCTTTCTGCTCTGTATTTATATGGTCCTGTGTAGTTTCTCTTACACAGGACAGCAGCAGCAATATAGCTAGAATTCATAAGGACTCATAGCCAAATGAAATGAGCCCCCACTACAGGTATGAATGGGGTTGCATTGGTTTTCTGGCATCCTTTGCTTCCAAAAACCTGTTATAGCCCTGTTCTATACAATATATGAATAACTGTAAGTCCAAACTTGCCGCATTTTGTACCAGACACAACCCTTTTGAATGCGTCAAGTTTCTGGTATCACCTCTCTGTATCGCTTTATCTATATGTAATTACAATATATGAACATGTCTAAGGAAGGAGGAGGGCTTTTCGCCGCCAATAGCGGAGAAAAACCATCCCCCCTGCGGCCATGTGCATGGCCGCAAAACAGAGAAAATACCGGTCGGATTATTATTTGCTCACTGCTGTGGGGCAGGCCCTGGGAGAAGCAAACATTAACATTAAGATGTAGGCTGCTTTTTCTAGTTATCGCAAAAGTTAAAAGAAAAAAAAAGCCACAGTATAGATGACAATAAAAATAAAAATAAAAATAAACATAAAGTATATTTACAGTAAACAGATTTCCTATTAGAATTTATTGTTTGGGCTGTTCGGGCTCTTCAGTAAATTTTCTGAGATTGAGTTTGAAATCCAGAGGCGTGTCTCTCCTCTCAGCAGGCGTGTCTCTCCTCCCAGGAGGCGTGTCTCTCCTTACTGAAGACATGTGACATCATCATTCTGGGTTAGGCAGTAGAAGCAGAAGGTTGTCTGGATATAACAGCTTTGTAGCCTCCTGCATGCTTAGGTCTGCAGGCTTCAGGCTCCAGCAAGCACCTGTTATATCTCTTAGTTTACACACAAATTACAATGAACGCCAGCAGCTTTTACTTATGTTCTAGTGGTCTTCACCTAAATTGTACTGACAACAGGCAGAGATCTTTACTCAACTACAAGGACAAATGTCAGCTTCAAGTAAAGATCTCTGCTTGCTGTCAGTGACATGTGAGTGAAAACAATGGGGAGAGAAGCAATTAGCTGTGAGAGAAGACCCTGCTCAACCTGTAACTAACTTTGGCTAGTGGTGCAGTGGTAGACCTTTGGCATTACAAGGAAGGGGTTTGGAGTTCTAGTCCCTCACAGAGTGTTTCCCCCACCCCCTCCTAAATTCTACACATATGTAGAGAGACCTAAAGTATACATGTCAATCTCTATAATGATATTATCATGTCTCATCCCCCAGAGTATATGCATTGTATCACATATGTTGGAAGTGCTTGGTGTGACTACTGCGAGGATGGGACACTATTTAGGGGAGCTCTGTGTGTATATAAATAAAATTATAGATGTCTACACATATATTTTCATATCTTTACATATGTGTACAATTTATAAAAGAAAAAAAAAATACTGATGGAGCTTGAACTCCCAACCTCTTTCTTGCGAAGCTGAGCAGCTAAGCACTACACATACAGCTTGCACACATGTGGTGTTGAATCCTTATGTTATACACTACAGATGATGACGTCATAAGGAGGCGGGGCTCGCATTAGATCTGAGGAACAGAACACCCTCTTTTCAAAGTAGCAGCTTAAGGACTGGACCTGTGAGGAGATGAATCAACCTCTTGGCAAAAGCCCTTTAAACAGGCAGTAATTGCCCAGATCATTCACCCTAGAGCTGGGAGATGTATATAGAGCCAGCAGGCCTTGGTTTCACTATCGATTTTAACAGCTCAGAGGGGAGTAAACACAGAGGGCGACATGTATGAAGCTCGCCATGTCGGGGCGCACCTTTCCACCGGTTTTCTGGCGAAATTTGCGCCTGATTATCTAATGTCGCGTCCATGGGGCGCGGGCGGGGTCATAGATCCTAGTGTAAGTCTACATGCCGTGCCTCGCCAGTGTTTGAGGTGCAGTGCGGGACTTAGGCGCAGTGCGGCGCTGCGCCTATGATTCGCCACCCGAGGTAGTGCACTCATACATGCGGGCACAAGTCCACCGCGCCTCGCCAGTGTGTGGGGCACAGTGCGGGGACATGGGCGCAGTGCGGGACTGCGCCTCACATGTATTCGATGCGAGACAGGTGGAGAACAGCGAGAAATCATTAAAGATCTCCGTGCGGAGTATGAATAAAAAAATCGCCTTTATAAAGGCGGAAAACATTCTCAGAAAAAGAGCTCAAACCTCAAAAATAAAAAATACATTAAAAAAAATCACTTTCCAAAATCTAGAACGGCGCTACATCAAGAATTCGGATATTGGAAATTGCCGGGAAATACAGTAATTCAAATTCTGGAAGCTATTCTCATTGGTCGGCAGAAACCGGCAAATCAGAATAGGAGCGACAGTGAACCATTAAAACCTATGGAGAACTATTGACCAATCAGAATCAAAGGCGGGACAGTTCAAAATACAGTAAAAATGCAGAAAAGAGCTGATTGGCTGAGCTAGCGGGGGGTTTGCTATCTCGGCCAATCAGAATAGGAGCAACAAGGACCCATTATAGCCTATGGAGAAGTTAGAACCAATCAAAATCAAAGGCGGGACAGTTCAAAATACAGTAAAAATGCTGAAAAGAGCGATTGGTTGAGCTAGTGGTGGCTTGGCTATCGCAGCCAATCAGAGCGCGAGCTACTTCTCCCATTGTAGTCTATGGAGAGATGGGCGCAATGCAATCTCGGCGCTCAGCGCCGTGCGGCATGGAGTATGAATAGAAAAATAATTTTTATTAAGTGTAAAACATTATCAGATAAAGCGCTGAAACCTTCTCTAAAAATAAATCAGTTAAATCCCGAACAACGGGTTTGTCGCCGAGACCGGCGCTACATCGGGAATTGCAATAGAAAGAATTGCCGGGAAATACAATAATTCAAATTGTTTAAGCTCTTCTGATTGGTCGCCATAAACCAGCCAATCAGAATAGGAGCGACAGTGGCCCATTCTAACCTATGGAGGAGAATTGACCAATCAGAATAGGAGCGACAGTGGCCCATTCTAACCTATGTAGAAAAATTTACCAATCATATTCAAAGGCGGGACAGTTCAAAATACAGTAAAAAGGCAGAAAAGAGCTGATTGGTTGAAGCGGCGTGGGCTCGTCCAGCTTAGCTAATCAGAGTGCGAGCTACTTTCTCATAGAGTTCTATGGGAAAAGAAATGCAGAGCGAGCTCTGTTTGTGATTGGCTAAGTTAATAGAGGCGCGGTTATTTGGACCAATGGGAGAGCGAGCGACGCTCCTATGGGTTTTCTAATGCAATCTGAAATAAAACTGTACATGGCCGAAATCAAATGATAATACTGCCGAAGTTGTCCCGATGTGTATATAAAATTAATAATAATATGGGGATAAATATCAAAAAATATTAATTCAATAAAATCAGGTTTATTTCTTTATTTTCGTTAGCCAAGGATCAATAGTATGGGTGTAACGAAAATAAAGAAATAAACAGGATTTTATTTATTTAATATTTTTTTTTTTCGTTACCCTATATTATTATTCATTTTATATACACATCGGGACAACTTCTGTAGTCTTATAATTTGATTTCGGCCATGTACAGTTTTATTTCAGATTGCATTAGAAAACCCATAGGAGCGTCGCTCGCTCTCCCATTGGTCCAAATAACCGCGCCTCTTTTAACTTAGCCAATCACAAACAGAGCTCGCTCTGCATTTCTTTTCCCATAGAACTCTATGACAAAGTAGCTCGCGCTCTGATAGGTATTAGTTGTTACAATGGCCATGGTACGCAAGCTCGCAACCGTCGTTAACTGTGTAAGAAGAGAGAAAGCCAGTAGACTTGACAAATCTCTCCTACACTGTGTAAGGAAAGGGAGGGGCAGAAGGCATGACACATCTCCCCTAATCCAACATGCCTGATGTTTTCTTCTATACCAACTGTTTTTGGTGATTTAGAAAAATATATATTTGACATTTGGTTACATGGCAATATTTCCTGAACTATTTAGTATTGCCTAAAGCAGGATATCATTGGGTCACCTGGATCAGGGAGAGAGAGGGACTCTAGAATAATTGGGATATACACTCACCGGCCACATTATTAGGTACACCTGTCCAACTGCTCGTTAACACTTAATTTCTAATCAGCCAATCACATGGCGGCAACTCAGTGCATTTAGGCATGTAGACATGGTCAAGACAATCTCCTGCAGTTCAAACCGAGCATCAGTATGGGGAGAAAGGTGATTTGAGTGCCTTTGAACGTGGCATGGTTGTTGGTGCCAGAAGGGCTGGTCTGAGTATTTCAGAAACTGCTGATCTCCTGGGATTTTCACGCACAACCATCTCTAGGGTTTACAGAGAATGGTCCGAAAAAGAAAAACATCCAGTGAGCGGCAGTCCTGTGGGCGGAAATGCCTTGTTGATGCCAGAGGTCAAAGGAGAAATGGGCAGACTGGTTCGAGCTGATAGAAAGGCAACAGTGAATCAAATAGCCACCGTTACAACCAAGGTAGGCAGAAGAGCATCTCTTGAACGACAGTACGGCGAACTTTGAGGCAGATGGGCTACAGCAGCAGAAGACCACACCGGGTGCCACTCCTTTCAGCTAAGAACAGGAAACTGAGGCTCCAATTTGCCAAAGCTCATCGAAATTGGACAGTAGAAGATTGGAAAAACGTTGCCTGGTCTGATGAGTCTCGGTTTCTGCTGCGACATTCGGATGGTAGGGTCAGAATTTGGCGTCAACAACATGAAAGCATGGATCCATCCTGCCTTGTATCAACGGTTCAGGCTGGTGGTGGTGGTGTCATGGTGTGGGGAATATTTTCTTGGCACTCTTAAGGGGCCCCTTGGTACATTGAGCATCGTTGCAACACCTTGTGGAATCTATGCCACGAAGAATTGAGGCAGTTCTGAAGGCAAAAGGGGGTCCAACCCGTTACTAGCATGGTGTACCTAATAAAGTGGCCGGTGAGTGTATACCCGTAGTTAGTTATGTTAATATATATCTCTTGGTAACATTATTCATCTCCTTAACCTGGATTTATATAAAGGGTTGTGCTATATAATTTACCTTGTTCTCTGTGCCGTTTAAGGAATTATTATAGGGAATAATATGAAGGTTTATCCTGGGGTAGGTTCCGGGTGGGGTTGCCCTTATTGGGGAAGTTTCTCCAATATTTTTGAGAGTTATGGAATTAGATAGTTTTGTGAGGGGTGCATTAGGCATCTGAGTAGTTACTTTGTGTTATTTTTAGATTTAGGATTAAAGGTTTTTTCTCTTTCAGACAACACGTCTTTTGGTTTGAGATGTTGATATTCGTATGTTGCAGATATATCTGACTAGTTGGATTGCCCAGTCCGAGATTAATTTGGGTGTGCTTTTGTGGCTTTTTTTTTATGCTTCTTGCCTCCAACATCAGCTGTCAGAGGAAAGGTGGAAGGCCTCTTTACACATTAGGCGGTCATCTGGCCCTGCAGAAATTAAGGTGTTTAGCTAACTTTTCTCTAACATGTAATTTGCTGTATAAAATAGAATTTACAAATAGAAAATCCCCCCAAAAATCAACACGTAAGCAATTCCTTGGTACAAGATTCAAGAGAAAACTCCAAGTTCCAGGATGCTCAAAGCATTCTGGTAAATGGTCACACTCTCATACAAGATGCACAGTACAGTTTAGGGGTGCAGGATTCAAGATATAGACCAAGGTACAGGAGTGTTCAAGAATGCAACAGATATAACAAAGTTTAACTTGACAGTGTTATCACTGCTATTTTGTGTTATTTGCTCTTAGATTACAACATAAGATATTAGAAAAGTTTAAATAACTTTATGTATCGTGATACCATGGGTTATTTATCTGTCAAGTTTATCTTTGAAACATCTACAGATCAGTGACAAGTCAAAAGCAGGAACAATTGGTCATAGGAAGTAAAAATCTAAAATTTAAAGGGGTTATCTCAACTCAGAATTTCAGTCTCTTGTCTTGTTAATGCTTGGCATGTTTTCAATGGCAGTAGGGGCATCTTCACCGGCTGTGCGATAACGTGATCACACAACTGCAGCGTGTGTGCTTGCTCCCGCTTCTAACAATCTGCCTCTTACTGTTAGCCAGGGTGAGAGGAACGCTCTGTTACAGAATGAGGGCTACATGCGTACTATTGTTACTACTAGTACTACTACTACGTCACAAATGAACCTGAAAGAATATAGCCGAAACCGGGATCATGAAGCATGCACCATAATGCACACTCCCGTCATTCAGACCAGGGCAGGGACAAAGATGATGACCATCCCACTCACAACATGCACTATGAAAACAGAAGGTAGACAATTTCTCATAAACCATAGCATTTCAATAATACAATCGTATTACAAAGGTGATTATATTTATGGTCCCCATATTTCAAACTATGAACTTTGTAGTGAGAAAACGCCTTGAATAAGCAATTAATGACTGTTGTAGAAAAAATGGCCATCACAGCATCATAACTATCTCTATGAGAAACAGAACAAAAATATAAAAATGAAATAACAAGACTTTAGTTATTGCTGCAGCTTCGGACATTAATATATAGCAAATTTTACATTTTGGATGGGAATCAAATAAAAGGGTATACACACTTTGGCCTCACTTGTAAACATTACAATATCTCTATGTTTGTACATAGAGATTAGCATGTAGGTCACATGTTTGCCCAAAAACAATCCTTTATTGTATTTAGTACTTAAGGCTATGACAACAGTGGATTCAAATATTAAACATCTTTATGTTGCATTAGAGCTCGCTTATCTATCTTGTTCAGTCATTTGAAGTAGGAGGTTTTTAAACCTGTAAAGTGTTAAAATATCTTGTGGCACAGTAATTTTAGAAAAGTGATGAATTTTCCCTTACAGCAAAAATCATAATTGTTTTGATGGTAATTCCAAATGGGTTTGTCCTTCATAAAATAAACATATATGAAAGTTTCTTCCCATGGGTTATGATTCATAGACGCTTTATCTGAACTCCTTTAAACAGCTTCTAAGAGAGAAAAAAAATGAATTCTTAAGATTGTGCTTGTTTAGAAAGAAATAATAAATGCTATAGTCAAATAGGACATGGATTTCATTAGTTTATAGATGAATGTAAATACAAAGATTTTCCTAGCTTTGCACTCACATGCTCTCAGATTCCCTCCAAATCTACAGCAAATGGCTAAAACAGCAAACCTTGAGATTTGAGTAAACACAATAAAATGCCCATAACAGCCTTAGCAAAAATAAATAAAGTAATTCTAGCAATTCTAACATGAAAATAAATAGAGGGGAATCAACACCCCCTTTAGATACAGTGAGTGTTAGTTTTCTCTTCTTTTTATCTTTGGAACAAAGATGACACTGTTAACCCAGTACCGATATTTGACGTACCCATACGTACCCATACGTTATAGCGACCTATCATGGTCACGATAATGAAGTTGCAGGCAGGAGGATTGAGCTCCTCCTGCTTACGACCGGCGCAGTAACGGCGCTCTGCGCCAATACTGTTCCACTCATCCGACAGCCCAGATGCTTTACTAAAGCATCCCAGCTGTCTAATGATGTCACAATGCCCGCAATGCATTATGGGCATGTTGATTGACAGTTGCCATGGAGACCAGTATACAGCAGTTCTACTCTATGCTGGTCTGCCTTGTAACAGCAATCTGAAGTTTGCTGTTACAAGTCCCCTATGGGGAAAAGTGAGAAAAATGTGAAAAAGTAAAAAAAAAATTAAAAAGTAAAACAAATACGAAAAAATTAAATAAAAACACGAACACCACTCTTTTCCCCTTTACAAACGCCAATCGCCCCAAAAAAGCTAAAAAATAAATAAAGTACCTATATTTGGTATCACCATGTGTGTAACGACCCACCCTATAAGTATGTCATGTTAATTAACCCGCACAGTGAACGGCGCAAAAAAAAAAAAATAAATAAAAACAGAATTTGCGATTTTTTTTAATCCCGCAGCACATAAAATGGAATAAAAAGTTATAAAAAACACATATAAACACCAAAGTGGTGTTTTTGTCAGTTCATCCCACAAAAATACCCTTACACGTCTCTGGATACGGAAAAATAAAAAAGTTATGGCTATCAGAAGAAAGCGATGCATAAATATTGTTTTACACAATAAAAAGACTTTAAAAAAAGTGCTTCCACATAAAAAACAATATAAACTGCAGTATTTTCTTCACCCTGCCTTCCAAAAAATGGATTTAAAAGCGATCAAGAAGCCCTGTCCCGTCAAAAATGATACCAAGTAAAATGTCAACTCATCCCGCGAAAAACAAGCTGCTATATAACTCCATACACAGAAAAATAAAAAAGTTATGCAAAAACGTGTTTTCCTTTTTAGAATAAAAGTGTTTTTATTATGTAAAAGCAGTAAAAAATGAAAAATATACAAGTTGGATATCGCTGTAATTGTATTGACCTGCTGAGTTAAGCTAGCATGTCCTTTATACTGCACAGTGATCGCTGTAAAAAATAAAAATTAAAAATACTACCAGGATTGCTGTATTTTTTTTTAAATGCCTCACAAAAACCTTACTGAAAAATGATTAAAACATCACATGCACCCCATAATGGTACCAATGAAAACATCAACTCATTCCGCAAAAATAAGTCCATAATCAGCTCCGTATACAGAAAAATAAAAAAAAGTTATGGCCATCAGACTATGCCGACATAAAAAAGTAATTTTTACAAATGCATTTCTATTGTGTAAAAGTAATAAAACCTAAAAAAAACTATATAAAATGTATATAATTGCAATTGTACCAACCCCCACAGTAAAGTTATCCTGTCATTTATCCCATACGGTGAACGCTGTAAAAATGAAGCCCAAAAAACAATGGTGGAACTGTTTCCACCCCCCCCCCCCCCATTTTCATGGCCCAATGCTAAAAAGAACTATGGAACACCTGTGCACCCAAAATTCACAATACACCCCTAGATGAGATCCTTAGGGGTGTTTTATCCAAAATGGGGCTATGTCTGGAAGGTACTATATTTACTACTTTGTCGTAGGCAAACTTAAACTCTATCAGTTCTCTATCTGTAAAACACTAAAACGTAACTTTTATTATGTATAACTCTTAACCTCTATACACACTATTTAAAAACCTGATTTCTAACCTCGTCATTTAATCCTTTTTGCTTCTGAAAGAAGGAATAACTCTTTTTCTATTATCAAATCTGGTGGAGCACCACCTGTTAACAGGAGAGCTTTATATCTATAGCAAAGTACTAGCTCCAGTAAGGGATCCCAAGCCTACTACCTGGGCAGTCGTCTCTAATCTCATGGACACAAAACAAATCAAGCCCCCTTGTGACACATTCTGCAGCAGGTGACACTTCTAGACAGAGGTGAGAAATCACAATTTAAAACATCATATTTGACCTCCCCGACATGTTTCCCCAACCTGGCTTCATCAGGGGTTAGATGTCCGATAACATGTGGTCTAAGCTCACTTCCTTTTATATCATGTTAGGTACACCCCCTATTCAGGTGCTCACCAATTAGCCATCAGAGAATAAACATAAAACCCACTCCCCCCTCTGCTCTCCTGCACGCACACTCATAATATGTCCCGTTAAAGCCACCACCACGCTCCCATGAAAAGCAACCCCCAGGCAAACACGCCATCCCCACAACAGGCCTGGGCCCCATCCCACCACACTGCCCGCGCCAACGCACCGCACCAGCAAACACCCCAGTCCCGACCGTGATGGACCCCCGCCCTATCCCTCACATATCACTGCAACTGCGTGCCTCACCTAGAACAGACTAAGCAGAATAGGTGTTACATTCCACAGCACACTACCAGCTTTATCAACTCCCGTAAGCCCCCTCTCTTCCACGTCTAATATGCATATTCATTGGGTGCTCCACCGATGAATTTCAAACGTGAATTTCATCCCAATTTCATTATCATTGAGTCTAGATACAAAATCCATGAATAATTTTTCACTACCATCCCTAAAAATCAAAATATCATCAATAAAGCGCCCCCAAAATAAAATCCGGTCTGTGAATATTTCAAGGTGTTCAGAAAAAACAATAGCATCCTCCCACCAACCTAAAAATAGATTAGCAAAACTTGGTGCACAAACTGTGCCCATGGCTGCTCCTTTTATCTGATGATAAAAGGTGCCATCAAACAAAAAATAGTTATGTGTCAAAACAAAATCCAATAACTGTAAAACAAAATCATTGTGTTCCGTAAATTGTGTACCTCTTGTGTTCAAAAAATACTTGATTGCTTTCAGGCCCAGATCATATCTGATGTTACTGTATAGGGCTTCAACGTCTAAACTTGCAAGAAGTGTACTTTCACTCACCACTAGATCATTAATTCTCATCACAGTATCCTTCGTGTCTTTAAGATATGAAGGAAGGCCAGTGACAAAGGGCATCAATATACGATCAACATACGTGCTAGGTCCTTGTGTTAAATTATTTCTACCTGAGACTATCGGTCTTCCTGGTATTGCATAAAAGGTAGCAATAGTAGGATTCACATTTAGCATAAATTTTTTCTCCTCCTCAGTAATAAATTTTTTCTCAATTCCCAGATCCAAAACCCTTTTTAATTCCTTCAGATACTCATTGGTTGGATCTTTTGGAAGCCTCTCATATGTTTCTGAATCACCAAGTATTCTCTCAACCATCGCTCTATAGTCACTTTTATTTAAGATGACAATATTACCACCCTTGTCTTGGGTTTGATTACTATCTCCTGGTTAGATTGTAAGTCTGCAATAGCTACTTCTACCTCCCAATTTAAATTCAAAGAAGATGGTTGTCGTCTGAGTGATAGTTTCTTTCTATCTTGCGTTCCTACTTCCACAAATGTATCCAATAAATTATATTGTGATATCGGAGGTGTATTCCTAGATTTTGGTTTCAAATTTGTCAAGGGTATATCTAGAATTATGGGGTCTCCTTCACCTTCAACCTGAAATTGTTCAAGATCAACCAATGTTTTTTCCTCTAGTTTCCTAAAGGTTTGTTCATCATTATTTTTCATTTTATGATATTTATGTAAAGCCAACCTTTTAGTAAAGAGATTAATATCTTTTACCCATACAAATTCATTAAATTTGGGCATGGGAGTGAACGTAAGACCATATGCCAACACCTGTTTTTGATTTTCCGTTAATCTATAAGAGGATAAATTAATCACTTGAAGTGCTCCATCCTTTGTTATTTCTGATAATTCCCCTTCTCTCGATCCCTCAAGAGAATCCTTGGTGGTTCTAAAAAAAAGTGGATGTATTTGCGTTTTTGAATGCTCCTGAGATTGAGTTTGCATTGAGTTCATAACCTGTCCATCTCCTGCCACTAGTGGCGTATTTGTATTGCCATTTGAAATCATTGCCTGTGCTCCCACACCATGGGCCACCACACCACAAGATGCAGAAGAGGACAATGCACTTGATCCCACTGGTCCCTCTCCTGACTGACATCTCTGAGGATTCTGATCTTGTACTGTTTGAGTAGAAGATTTTTTGTGTGTTTTCTTATTTGTCCAACCTCTGTTTTTTCTCTGACCCTTCCTCCAACCAGTTTTCTTACCCTGCGTATAACTATTAATAGAACCTGTGGAGGATTCTTCTACAGCAGAAGTCTCTGAATCTGACAAATCTGAATATAGATTAGGTTTGTAAGTAAATCTACTATTTTTCCAAATATAAACCTGATTGTTATCAAAATCTTTTCGATCCCTCAGATATTTGTTATGTTTCCTTTCTTTAATTTCTTCTCTCAAAGATTCTATATTTCGTTGTAATTTTTGTTCTAATTCAGGGAAATCTGGATGGGCCCGAAAGTTATTAATCTCCACTATCTCCTGATTTAGTTGTTCACTTAATTTATTGAACGAAATTCTTTCATATTCTGACAGGTATTTCATCAATTTCAGAGAGCATTCAGTTAGCAGTTTTTCCCAACCCTTGATAAAAATGGGATCCTCTAAATGTGTATTTGGTCTCAAACTAATCCGTAATCCTCTATACACAATTTGTTGTTGTATATATGTCTCTAGACTGGCTACTTCCCAGCCTGCCCGAATTTGTTGTTTGTATGTTTAATTTAATTTCTGAAAGGCTATATGGATGTTAGTTTCATTTAATGGAATTGGTTGATTGGAAAATACTCCATTAGCTTCCTGTGAAAAAGTGTCCAAATTAATTTTCTGACTCAAAAAACCTGCCATTCCCTAGATTCCCCACTTGAACATTCCTGTTCACCAAACTTGTCACATAATCTTCAACTTGCCCGCACCAACGCACCGCAGCCCCGACCGTGATGGACTCCCGCCCTATCCCTCCCATATCACTGTAACTGCGTGCCTCACCTAGAACGGACTAAGCAGAATAGGTGTTACATTCCACAGCACACTACCAGCTTTATCAACTCCCATAAGCCCCCTCTCTTCCATGTCTAATATGCATATTCATTTGGTGCTCCACCAGATTTGATAATAGAAAAAGAGTTATTCCTTCTTTCAGAAGAAAAAAGGGTTAAATGACGAGGTTAGAAATCAGGTTTTTAAATAGTGTGTATAGAGGTTAAGAGTTATACATAATAAAAGTTACGTTTTAGTGTTTTACAGATAGAGAACTGATAGAGTTTAAGTTTGCCTACGGCAAAAGTAAATGTAGTGATCAAAATTCACTCTCTGTTCTCTTGCGAGATTCCCAATTTTTTGAAGATTAGGTGACATGTCTGGAAGGTTTCACCTGTTCTGGTACTTTGGGGGCATTGCAAATGCGACATGGCCCCACCAAGATCTGCGTTCCAAAAGCCAAATAGCACTCCTTTCCATGTATGCCCTGCCATGCGCCCAAACAGCAGTTGACACCCACATGTAGGGTATTGCTAAACTTGGAAGAAATTGCGTAACACAATTTGTGATGCTTTTTTTCCCAGGATTAAATGTAAAAATTAAACATTTTCAGCTAAAATTGAAGATTGTTGAAAAAAATATTTTTATTTTATTTTCAGAGCCTAATGCTAAAAATTTTTGTGAGACACCTGTGGGGTCGATATACTCACTGCACCCCTGGATATATTCCTTAAGGGGTGTAGTTTCCAATATTGGGTGTTTTAGGAGAGTTTATTAAAATTTAGCACCCTAGGGTGTCCGCAAACCTGGAATGGCACCTAAATAAAATCGTAATGAAAATGAGACCCCAAAGTCCAGTAATTGCTCCGCTTACTCTGAGGCTTGTGGTTGAGCCAAATAGCACACAAGGGCCACATGTGGGATATGAAAATGGCACAATCTGGGGAACTCATGTTGAGCTTCATTTACCTGGTCACATCTACCGTGTTCCAGTGAATAATGGATAAAAATTGAAAATCTGCAAAAAAAGTGAAATTTTGAAATTTCCCCTCCACTTTGCTTTAATGTCTGTGAAATACTTAAAGGGGTAACAAACTTCTTAAATGCTTTTTTAAATACTTTAAGGGGCCTAGTTTCTTAGATGGTGTCATTTATGGAATATCTAACATACAGACCCCTCAAAGTCATGTCCGAACTGGACTGGTCCCTAAAAAAATCTACTTTGCAAATTTTCTTGAAAATGTGAAAAATGACTATTAAATTTCTAAGCCCCCCTAATGTGGTAAAAAAAAAAACATTAAAAAAAAATTATGCCAACCTACAGTAGACATATTTTAGATGCTAGTTATAAACTATTTTGAGTGGAATAACTATCTGTCCTACATGCAGAAATTTTTGAACTTTGAAAATTGCTAATTTTTCCAAATTTTCATGATATTTTGAAATTTCACAAATAAACATGGATTGTATGGACTAAAATTTCTTACTAACCTAAAGCAAAATGTGTCACGAGAAAGCAGTCTCTAAATCATTTGGATAGGTAAAAGTGTCAAAAAGTTATTCTCACGTAAAGTGACACATGTCAGATTTTAAAAACGGGGCTCTGTCAGGAAGGCCAAAACTGGCTCCGGCGGTAATGGGTTAAAGCAGTTTTCCAATCTGTCTTTTTTTTTACTCTTTACAGCTTCTTTAGGGTCCTGCTTCCTGTGCAAGTTGTGTAAGATTCTACAGCAGTGATTGACATTTAAGATCTGCTAACTCCTATTACTGTGCCTGTTAGAGGAACATTGGTGATGGAGGAGTTGTAAAAAACAATTACACTGTCCAAGCAGGATATCTGGCTATAAATGTGAGCTGCAAGAGCTGCACTTGTCATGAGAAGAAACTTCTTGTGAGAGAGAAGAGCTTAAGTGCTGCCAAGACACACTGTTGTTTGCTGAGTGACTACACAGATATGTGATCTGCAGGTCTAACAGGATGGTACAAGACTTATCTCTAGTACAAAAGGTTAAAGTTTTCTCAGTAGAAAGATAAGACTAAAAAGTAACAAACAAGCTCTGCCCTGCTGAAAAAAACAGATCAGAGAGTAAGGGGCCGTTTACACGGCACAGGACAAATAACGGTCGGAAATCCCGACCGGTATGTGCTCTGTTTTGGGGCCGTGTACATGGCCGTATGGGGACGGCTTTTGTCCATGATTTGCGGATCAAGCCCACCCCCTTTATGCAGGCATGTTCATGTTCCACCCAAAAATCGGGGCAGAAGAATGAACATGTTCAATATTTTTCAGACCGCCAGCGGTCTAAAAAACTGTCCGGCGAAAAACCTGTGGAGTGGAGACTGCTGCACGGATTTTCCATTGAAGTCCATGTAAAAGGTTGACACCCAGTTTGCCGACAGCTTTCGAAACCGAAAACCGTCTCTAAAACCCAGACCATGGGGACATGCCCTATGGTGGTTGGTAACCTAGGGAAGCAAAATCAAGACAGCAATGTATTTATTAACTTTCATTTACCTTTGACTACATGTTTAATGCTAATCAATGAGATGGGGGTACCCTTTTAAGGAGAAATGGGTGGACCTACATACGTTTTTACCAAACTGGGGTCTTTGTACCAACTATATTCCAAAAAATAGAAAAGGCAGCACTTCAAAAACATGGACATTCATATACCCAACAGTAGCAATGTTTCAACCCTAAACAGAGCTAAAAATGTTTAGGGATTAAACATTGCTGCTGTTGAGTAAATACATTTCCAAGTTTTTGAAGTGCTGCCATTTTTTTTAGATATATGCACATAGACCTAGGTTCTGGTCTGATAGGTGTACACTCGATTCATACTTTATGCTGCTAAATATTATTTATCACTGCTTACCAACTATATACCTACCATAATAGTGTAAAGCTATTTACTCTTCTCTGTAAACAAAGGCCATTAAAACGCATTTAAAAGTTGAGTTAACATTCTGTGCTGTGATATCACAGTAAATTATCTGTACTTCATCTGCTTCATCTGTATTATATGGTGGAGTCTACCTACCTGTTTATTTTATGAGGACACAGAAGACTATAATTGATGGACATGGCTGGGTATGAGTGAGTGTGGTTGGAGACATAGTTAAACAAAAAAATACTGTTTAATGTGCCCCTCTTTCAATTCATTAAGAGTTGGAAAGTATGCCTATATGGATAAATGGGGATACTATAGGAATGAAGAAGTAGTAATCCCCCTTGGTGCCTGATAGTGCCAGGATCCCTGCCTAACCCTCAACCAGATAGGCGGGTCTACTAGTATTAAAAATGATACATGATGGTGGGAAATCATTTTAAGGCCATGTCCCCACGGCACGGGATTTCGACCGGTTTTTCAGCCGATTTGCGGTTTTTCAGACCGCCTGAAAAACCGGCCGAAAATGAGCACAATTGTGCTCTATGGAAAACCCGTGCCGCAGCCCCCACTGCACGGGTTTTGCCGTCGGACGGTTTTGCCACCGGCGGTCCGGCGGCAAAACATTGTAGAAGCACAATTTTCCGTCCGGTTTCCGGACGGAAGATGTGCTTCTCAATGGGAGGGGGGAGGGCTTTTCTCCGCTCATCGCGGAGAAAAGCTGTCCCCCCCGCGGCTGTGGGGACGGGCGCTAAACAGGACAAATACCGGCCGGCAAACCGGTCGGTATTTATCCACTGCCGTGTGGATGCGCCCTAAGGGTTTTTCACTATGGAAAATAAGATTCAAGTTGTGCCTTTGTATAAGGCATATTTGTGGTTCTTCTATTGTACATGAGTGCAGATAGTTTCCATAATTACATTCTATTTTTCTTTAACATTGCTCTTCCTAGCCATGCATAAATGTTCATGTATGCACTGCTTCTCTTTTAGATGAAGGATTCTTTGAAAAAAACTATACATGTGGTAGAGAAAGAAAGAAAAATTAAATTTATTTTATTTAAAAAATACGGTCGCTGCCCTTACTTAAAATAAAGTATTTGAATAACGCTGACAATTTAGATGTGAACTTATAAATAAATTCAATAGATACTTAGCAGTTCTTAGGGTATCACTGAGATATTAGAATACAATGAACAATCCACTAATTACAATGTCCTGATTTCTTCTTGTGCAGCATTGTCTTTTACTATAGCACTGTACCAGTGAAATAGAAGAAGAACTGTATCGTTAGTCAACAAAAAAAGAAAATCATATATTGTCTGGCAGTTCTACTGGCAGAAGCGGGTCACTTGGATGACTCATCTCCTGTTTGCAGATGTATCATGGAGTTTTGCATAAAAATCGTGTCTGCAATGCTTCTTCTAAGATCACACTTTGAGGGATTTTACATTCAGTGGATAAACTCTGCTTTCTTCTGTGCTCTGGATGCCAGCACAGAGATACCATGTTTTTAGTCTCAAAGACAGCTGCAATGACAGCTATGAAAGCAGATACAATGGGAAGGAGAATAAAGGAAAGTGCAATGTGCGGACATATCACCTATGATTTATGTCTCCTTCTTTCACACCAAGCAGACATGGGTAGTGTTATTCTCTCAAAAGAACACACATAGCAGCAGACGTATGCACAAGGAACTTCACTACTCTCTTGTCACCTTAACTAGGTCCTCATAATATAGTTGAGCCCCAAAGTGTACTTTTCAAAGATGTCACTGAGACCCATGTATCCTATAGTATTTTTCTTCCTTTTAACATAATGTCATTGAAACAAAAACCCATGATAAAGTTAAACTCTTTATCCAAACCAAAAGGAACACTACAATAAAATGTTTATTTTGATATATTGACAACCATTATGCGACTACTATATGGATTCTTATTTTATAGTGCAGGGTTAAGTTCTTTCATATCATTTTTTAACGTTCTCCTATGTATATGACTTCCTGATTTGTCCCTGACATTTCCTCTGAGCTCTGATAGCGCAGCAGTGAGAAGATTGCTTGATGGTCCTTCTTTCTGGTCGGCTATGGCCAGAGAAGTGTAAATATTATGAGCCATTACCTGATAAGTGTGAAAAAACCTCCCGAGTGTTGAAAAAGATTACCCTATTTTCTTTTCATGTATTGTTTTTGTCTAGTATAATCTAATGTCATTACCTACTATTTGTAATGAGACAAAATAGAGATACATAGGAGCTGTTAAGTGAGTTTGTCAGTTCTCCCATACAAAAGTTTTCTCTAAGTTAGAGAAGGACAATATTTTCTATGTAATTTTTAATTGCATAGGACTGCCAAAATAAAAAAAAATTGCCAAAAATTCTATCAAAAAAGTTGGGCCACAGGTATAAAAACAAGTGTAGACAAAAATTGGAGGTGTTGTTCATGGCATCCGTTTAGGATACAGCTTTAGTTTTTTTAAAAGTAGGTCAAAAATTAAAAGCAGTGAAAATATTGGTTGTAATGGGAGATGCTTCCACTTCTTGTCTGTACCAGTTTACATACATGAAGCTCAATATGTATAAATGATAATACCAATATAAAAATTACTAAAAGTCTGCTTTTAAAAATTATCCAAAGGCATATGTAGTTAATGGTAAAAGGAGAACAGCCAATCTGCCCTCTCACCATCTCCAGGTGAAGATGAGTCACCTCTTATGGTTCTCAACAGGGAATGGGTGGGTCATTTAGAATAGGGTTCCCTATTTCTGTTGCAATCTCCCCAACCAAAACATTGCTGTGGCTGACCTCCACCACTGTTTAAAGCATTTGCCCAATGTTAATAATAAAACCTTTAATCTCCTATACCCAGTATCCTTTAACCATTTTTCTGACATTTTAAGTAGGTTTAAGTCATGGTCAGGAAGGCGTTCCAGCAAATTGTCATATATTTGTTGCTGCAAGGAACCAGCTGTGCGCTACAGCTGCTGTCCGGCTCTCTCACACGGCATCAGAGTTAATTTCGGTTGTGGCCGATTGACCCTTTATATCACACATCTAAGGGAAATATAGAGAGAGGGAGTGGCCTTCGTCTCCATTGGCAGGGTGCCAATGTCTGCTATGACAACACCAAGGACTAACAAAAGCCGGCAATGTTGATTGACAGCTACAATACATAACAGTACAGTCATTTACTGCTATGTTTTGTAGCAGTGATCTAGAGATCTAACAATGACATTAAAAAAATAAAAAGAGGAAAAAATTGTAAGAAAAACACACAAAAAAGTAATATACATACACCGCCCATTTTCCATTACAAAGGCCAATCACCCCAAAAATACAAATATAAAAAAGGACACATATTTGGAATGGCCGTGTGCTTAATGACCTAACCTATAAATCTGTCACATTATTTAACCCGCAAAATGAATGTCTTTAAACATTTGCAGAATTAAAATTTTTGTTCCTACTGCTGCACAGAAAATGTAATAAAAAGCAATCAAAAAAATTATATAAACCTCAAAGTGGTACCGATGAAAATATTAGTTTGCCCTTCAAAAAAAGCGCTTTCACAGCCCCATATACAGAAAAATAAAAAAAAGTTATAATTATCAGACTACAGCAATGGATAAACCATTGTTTTAAATAATAAAACACTTTCTTTGAAAAATGTTACAACATAAAAAAACTTTATAAATTGTAATTGTATTGCTCAAAAAAAAAAAACTAACACCGTGTTTACTGCACTGTAAAAAATAAGAAAAAAAACACTACCAGGATTGCTATATTTTCTTCACTCTGTCTCCAAACATATTAAATAAATGGTTATCTTATTCTATTCCTTCCACTGATGAAATCCTACAAATGGTTAAACATTATGTGCATTTAGAAAAATTAGATATGATCAGAACAAAGGAGACACAAACAGAAAAATACTGTGAGAAATGGGGGTCTTTTATTGAGGCATGCTATACAGATTCTGAAATTCAAAATTTTATGAAGCTTTTTACCCATTACGAAGTGGTTCTTAACGTCAGCTCTTGCAGGTGGCCTGGGTAGACTAGCAGTAGATGTGTGACTTTATAGCCCGTGTAATTACACATTTGTCTTTTCCTTTTATTTTGCCTCTACCCAATAGTCGGGGAAATGGTGTCCCCTTTAAGACTTTCACAATGGTTGCAATTTCTAAGAACCTGTTTTGACCCACTAGAGAAAGATAAATCTATCAGGTTCCTTTTGCGACAAGATGTTATTTTTATTAGGATTTTTCTGTTCCTACTTTACTGGATTTTCTCAGTCATGTTTTATTTGTCATTGGACTGAAATTTTCAGTCTAAGAGCTACACTGTTTACCCTTACTCTATTTGACTCTCAATGTTCCTGACATGACCTCTACTGTAGTTTTAATTTACTATTTTGCTATAATTAAAAACCTAATAAGATATGTTTTAAAAAAAATGTCAGAATCGTGGGAATCAATATTTAGTTGTGTTTTCCTGTTAACATTTACTGTTTATCTGTAAATAATGAATTAAAATTATTTAAAATTATGAAATTCCACCAACACTTTGCTTTAAATGCTGTTTTCAATACTTTAAGGGGTTCATTTTTTTTTAATTTAGTCATTTGAGGTAGTGTCTAACATACAGGTCCCTTAAAGCCACATCAGGTCTGGACTGGTCCCAAAAAAAACTGTGGTGCAAATTTTCTTGAAAATGTAACAAATTGCTACTAAATTTGTAAGCCCCCTAATGTCATAAAAAAGTAACCTGACAAAGTATTAATATACGAAGCGCGTTGTTCGACTTTGTAAGAATTTTATGCTTTAAATGTTTTTTTAAGTGTGAAAATTTTTTATATTTTGAATTAAATTGATAGAGTGAGTTAAACTAAACTGGCATATCCAGCGCTTTACTTTTTGGAAGTGTGAAGATTGACAAATGTTCGGTGTAGGACACTTTTTTGGGCAGTCAGAAGGGTGGAGCCCAAATAGCTGCAAATTCCATGGAAAGCTGCGGTTATATTGAGTATTGAATTTTATCTGAATATGCAAAAGGAGAGTTGTACCTCCAGACACAGCACATCTCAGCAAGATAAGTACTAGTACACAGTTTTTTATTGTGTGGTATATCAGCAAGATAATATACACCAAGGTAAAATAAAAACACATTTATAAATGATGCTAACATAAAGTAGACATATGGTAAACATTAATTATAAACTATTTTGTATGGAATAACTGTCACACATGCAGATAGGTACAAAAGCATTAAAAAGTTATTTCCACATAAAATGACACATCAGATTTGAAAAGTAGGGAATGGGTCAAAACTGATTGTGGCAGTAAGAAGTTAAAATAAGCAAAAATAAGTCAGTTGTTTTGAAAACCAGAGATTTATAGCATAAGTTAAAGCATGTTTAACTTATGATCAATGTTATCTACTCTGCCACACCAGGTGTGCCATGCAAACAACTAGTGAGCATCTCACAAGCAAAGCCTACTTTACAATTTGAAAAGTATTACCTTAGAACATACGATATCAATAAATTGACAGTGTTGGGGTATGAACTATTACTAGAAAGGACTTTTTTTCTCAGAAGAGCTTGGGCTTCTTCATGTTTGCCATGGATGTTATATAACAAGCATGGGTACTTTCTAACACTAGGGGCAACATGTATGAAACTTGGCAACAGCATGGCAGTTCTAAATTGATATAGAGAAGTACAGAATGCAACAGTAAGTATGAACCTGTCGTATGTGGATTCATAAATCTGGTGTGTTGTATGCCTTGCATAGCATATCCTTGGTGCATATCTTTGACATTTATCTTTGGAGCATATCCTTGACACATTCAAAAGGGCTGCATTTGGCGCATAATGCTGCAGGTTTTGTCGTGCAACTTTTCATACATCTTTAAAACCAGGCTACAACAGGTTTTTTTTGGTTTAAAGCATGCCAGAAAACTGGCACAGCCATGTTCATACATGTCACAACAGATTTTTAGTAGAGCAGACATTCAACCTTCCAAAAACTTGCTTGGCATCTCTTCTTTCTAATGGCTTACTCTTTACACATACATATCCTTTCAAAGAAATTTCTTCTATGCAAGATAGGACAGGATTCAGCAATGGAATTATTTATTAATACAGATAAGAAGCAGGTCTTGAAGGCACCAAAAGTAAAAGAAGTCAAGGGTCTGTTTATCTCGTTATTTGAGTTCAAGAGCAATACAAAGGTTGGTATTGATATTTACTTTAAAGATACTGCCCCACAAACAAAATATCTAAGTGATATCTTTACCAAAGTTAAGCACTTTTAAAATGTGCTTTTATAAAATTATCGGAAGTTTCCTGCAGTTTCACTGCTTGGAGTCAGGAGGCTCAGAGCTTCTGTTTATCTGCACACAGAGGTGTGTTGAGCCCAGGAGATCATGTGACCAAATGGATTTGGCTTCTTTCAGGACAGACTTTGAGGCAACACCTCTTTGGTTCTGTCTTTGTTAGTCTTATAACATGAAGATGAATGGAGAAAGCTAAAGAAAGCACAGCAAAGGAAATTTTGCTGCTTCGCCGAAAAGAAGGAAGGGTAACTATAGCACCTGAAAGCAAAGATTAGCACAAAATACATCACAGGGAGATGAATTATGACTCAGGAAATTAATTTAAGAATTATTTTTGTTTTGGTTTAATGGACAACCTCTCAAAGAATATTTCACTTTAAATGGGTTGTCTCATGATAACTACCCCTGTCTCTTTGCCCTATTAGAAAGGATTTTCTTGCTGCTGCAGGGAGAATGTATGCCTAGATGTGGCAATATGTTTTTAATCTATTTAATAACTATCAATCAAACTAATGAGAGATAAACCACTCCTCCTAGGTTGAGTTGTATCATATTCGCAATATATATATATATATCTGACATAGTTAAAGAGGGCACAACCAGCTTATTAATTCTGCTGCTGTTTGAATGTTAACCAATGTTAATCCATTCTAGGCAGCATACAAGCTATCTAAGTAAAAGCATTCTTGCATAAAAACTCATTACATGCTACGACTGTTATTTTTTAACCCATATGAACAGGATGGGAATGGCCCACCAGAATATCAGAGTATCCTCCGGTGGGCACAAACACTAATGTACCCAAAATATATCACAGCCCCAAAGGTCTAACAAAAAACATCCTTATTTGGAGCTAAGTTTATAACTAATCACTAGATACTCTATTAAACGCTGCAAGAGCAATAATTACTTTTGAGTACTTTTTGTAAGTCAAAAGTGGTCAAACACATGTCCTGGGGTGTGCACCCAAGATTAACTTTCTCTGCTGGGCCCTGTGAACTTCTGTCTGACACTGTATGCAAACCAAGTAAAGTTTTAAAGTCCTTAATTTAATATGAAAGGTGCAAAAAATTTGCATTGGTAGGACAAATAATTGTTAATGAGGGTATTTCTATTTGTATAAAAAACAGTTATCATTACATGTGTCGGTGGGATAGAGGATTTAGTGGCAAAACAAATCACAAACGATATGAAGCAGATATTATTTACATGTTATCTAAACGATTTAAAATAGTTTATTAAAATAATATAAGATATGGGCCATTTGTTCAGCCGTGCAAGTTATAAAGTTATACTTCTACTGTTGTCATTTGTGTTACGAGTTCTGTTTCTCCTGAGACTACCTATACCTCCAACAATGAATGGCAACACATTCTGCAGTCAGGAACGGCCTGATGATACTGTTGTATTATCCACTTGGGAATCGATTTACTTTTGTTGCTAGCTACTTTCTGAAGTCTCTTCAGTCCATGAGCCTGTGTATGTTATAAGAGCAGGAAATCTAGAAATATGTGCTGAAGTTCAATTGTTTCATTCTGTCTTTAGAATATGAATCATCTAGATGATGGTCTTCATATTTTCCAAGTAACGATTTAAGCTGATAAACTATTCCTTTATAATTAAATAGCTGGATAAACATACACTGGAGAGCCTGGTTGAAGAAAGGTTTATGGCAAAGTAAAATGATTCAGTGTCAATTATTCTACTAGTGCTGAAAATGTTAACGATAGGTATGTAGAAGATCTGTGTTTCAGATCTATAATAAGACCTTGTTTCAATTTTTAAAGGAAAACTTAAAATTTCATGCATAACATTTAAAATTCTGTTAGTAACAGGAGGACAGCACACTCAGCAGCAACAAATTAGAGCATGACATGTGCTTAAAGGGTTTTTTCACCTTGGACATTTATGACAGAGTCCCAGAAATGCAACCCCTTGGCTGTACTAGTGACTCCTACTGAAATGAAGGGAGCAGAACTGTGCAAGCACAGCCACTTTTCCATTCTTAACTGTGAGATTCGGATGCCCGTTTTTGAGCTAGGTGCAGGTTCCAGATGTGGGACCTGCACCTATGAGACAGTAATGGCATAAACTATTGATATGCTATTAGAGATGGGCGAATTTCTAAAAAATTCGGTTTGCCGACTTCGCTGAATTTTCGGTTCTAATTACTTCGGGACGAATTGCGTTAAAAAACAGCTATTTCCAGACTGCACATAGCCTGTAGGGTGCTGTAGAACGTTGTGCCCATGTTAGATATGCGGGGGGAGCTTGGTTTGGTCTTATCAATGCTGTGTTTTGTATGACTGCACATGACGGCCACGCTATTAGAATGGGTTCACTATAAAATTCCCGGGGCCTTTAAAGGGGGCAAAACTGAAAAAAAATAATTTGGGAAACCCAGCCTGGCAAGGTATCGTCGGGCCCCAGTGGAAAGAAAGAGCTGGGGGTTAAGATCCCGATTGTCAAAAAACCCAAGAAGTAGGTTCCCGGGAGCCGCCACAGATCGAAAACCAAAAGGGGGACGTAAACAGGGGGAGTCACAGCGAGGCCCCCTTTCCTTTGTTTTCAAACCCCCATGTGTTGACCACACCTGGGTAATACACTTTTTCCAGATGCTTTGACAAACCCGCCAAAGTCGGTGGGTTTGACCCCAACACCCCTATTGGGCAGGGCCCCCGGGGTGGGTCGGGCTCTAATTTTTAAAACCCCCCTCTCCCCTGTTCGCTTCCCCACCAGAAAACTACCATGTCTGGGGCCCTGTGCACTATACAGTGAGGCCCCAACTATTTGATGACGGGGGCAGCAAAGAGGTGAGGAAACATCCGCGGCTTCATGCGGGAATAAACCAAATAGTGATGGGGAAAGTTGCAATGGGGGTTATGTTGCGGGGCGGTCAGGCTTTGAAAACATCACACCGTCGAGGGGGAAAGGGGGGGTGACGGGGCAAACACTAATCCATGTAGCCGATCTTTACATTGACCCGGGTGAAGCAAGCAAGGCTGGGCAAGGTATTTTTGGTGCCCTATTTAAACAAGGAAATAAAGGCCCCCCAAAATAAAAATATTTTACCCTACTCCATGCCCCCTTTGGGTGCCCATTTTTTCTCCCTGGGAGAAGTGGCCCCCTACGGGGTTCCCCTACCCTAAAATACCCTTTGGGTCCCAGCCCGGAAGCTTTCCAAATTTTTCAAAAATTTAAGTTTTTGGAAAAAAAGGGAGGGGGGAAGAAGGGAGGTTTTGGGACGACAGCAATCTGGGATCTTGGACAATAGAGATTAATGGGGAGATGTAAAGTTTGGTTCATCACATACTGGGGGTTTTGAAATCCATGTAAAGCTATGAGCTGACCCGCCAAAACAGTGTCAAGGGGTTCACGTTTCATTGGGAGAAGGGGAGTGGCATTTGGGCGTGTCAGGCAGGGGGGGCAGCCCTTAATTTGGGGATTTTGGCCGGGAGTAAAACGGGTTCCCCACCCAGTGCGGGGTTGGGGAAGCCAAATGGCCACGTTTTTAGACCATATCACTTTGCAGGTCCCTTAAAGTAGGGGCACAGGGGCTCCCGGGTTAGTGGGGGGTTTAACAGTCAGTCAGTGCGGAGCTTATTTGGTTTAAAATCCCCTATCGGGGGTGTGCCATTTTTTTTACGGGGGGGGGGGGGGGGGGGGGGGGGAAACCAACCAGAGGAGACGAATATAACTAATTTGAATTTGGGGGCAAAAGAAAAAGGTTTGCCCGGGGACCAAAAGGGGCACTATGGCCCTAATAAACATCATGCTTTTGTCACCCTACGTGTTTAAGATGTGGGGGTCCATCCGGCCCCCAACCCCAGCAGCACCCAATGGCATGCCCCCTTTAGGCATCAAGGCTTCACCCCCTCTGCCGAAGACAACCCCCCTGTTTTTTCCATCATCTACCGGCCCCGGGAATTTCCTGCTCCTAAACTCATGGGGGCCACCCGGGTTTCACCGAGAAAAATTAAACAAGGGGACAGCATTTATGCGTTTTTGGGCCATCCCTAATGCAAAAGGGCTGCCCTTTGCCCCTTTTCCCAATTTGGGGTGGTACGCAGTCCTCCTTTTCAAGTGGTGGACTCTGCCCCAAATTCAAAAAACCCTGGACGGGAAAAACCTTTGGCCCATTCACTTCTGAAATTTGTAAGACGGGGGGAGTGGCCCTCTGGCCCCCCAATTTTGTAGCAGGGGCCCCCGGGCCAGGGGAGGGGGGGTCAAGTAAGCCCCGGTTTTTCACCAGACCCCGCCAAAAGGGCAGGATGGCCTTTTGCGGGGGGAAGTCCTCCCAAAGGTGGGCTACCCCTGGCCCTATTTTTTTGGGTGGCAACCGGGCGCAGTGGGTACAGAATCGTAAGTGGGAAACTCTTTAGTAAAAGGGTCAGGAACAGGGGGGGCAGGGGGCGGAGATTCGAGGTAAGGTAACGTGCAGAAAGGCGGGTACACGAGCAAAACGGGAACTAAACAACGGGGGAAATGGGGATGAACGGGAATTTTTTATTTTAAACCCGAGGGAAATTTATGAAACAGGGGGAAAAATTGATGAACAGGAAAAAAATTTATATTAACAGGGGGAAATTATTGAACAGAGAAAGGGCCAAAATTAACGATTTTTGATGACCCAAGGGGGCAGGGGGTTCCCCTGGGCGAAAAAATTTCAAAAAACACTGGGGGAAAATTGCCCCAATCAGGTTTTTTTCCAGTTTTAAACCCATCGCAAAAACATTCTAAAAGGGCCAGGAAACTTTTTTTGCACTTCAGCCATTTTTACACCCCCAAAGCACACCCCCCCTTAAGCGCAGCTCATCCGGCCTCCCCCAACATATTTTAAATCTGAAATTTCAAAACGGGGGAAATTTCCCCTTTTTAAATTTTTTTGGGAAATGACTCTATGATCAAAAGAAAGGCTTTTAAGGGTTTTTGTTGATGATGTTTAAAAGCGGCCCAGGAGTAACCCCGGGGTTTTAACCCAAAGTTCAGCTCATGCGTGACACCTGCCTTTTTTGCTCGGGCCCCTTATATAAACATGCTTTTATTTGTCAGTCGCCAGGACAAAACGGGATAATAAAAACTTCCCTGACCCATTTTTGTCACGGACACCCGGTAGGGGGACCCAATGGCCCCAACGCAAGCGATGGAAATACCCAAACGCCAGGGAGCAGGTCAAAGTAGGTCCGGTTTTCACCAGTGCCCCCCCCGCAAAGGGGGAATTGGACGTGCGGCAGGAGTCTACCGGGGTTGCTCCCCGTGCCCCGTGACTTGCTTGCGGTGGCACCCAAGGGTTTTGTAGCGGGGTAAAAAATTTAAGGCAAACTCGGAGCCCGGGGACAAGTGTAAGGTCAGGACAGCCAGAAGGATCGTGATCAAGGGCGAGACAAGGGGTTTCGGTACATGATATGACAGGACGGGGAAAAGGGAAACTCTTTCTCTTTTGGCTCTAAAGTTTATTATTATTATTATTTTTTTATAGTTTTGGAGGCGGTTTGTGTGGGGACCCTTTTCTTTTTAAAAATTTAAAGGCAAAAGGGAAATTTCCACACCCCTTTCAAAATTGGGTACCCCTGGATAATATTCAGCAAATTTTTTCCCCCTTTAAACCCCCTTTTTTATCTTTTTCATGAACAAAATAAACATTTATCAATTGCTTTCCAAAACCCAAACTTGAAATCTGTGTGGATGTAATTTTTTTTTCCCCCGGTAACAGGGGGGGGGCCTCCAAAAGGGAAATTTTGGTTTTAGTTTCGTAAGTTGGAATTTCGATTCACATTCTTCATACTGAAGAAGTTCATACAAACCAAATTTTGCGCATTTGCCCTTTTTCTTTTTTTTTTGTTCTGTCCCTTTTCCTTTTTTGGGACTGAATTCCCCAAATTTAAAAATGGAACAAATTCAAAATAAGCCCCAAAAAATTCCCTTTGTTAGGGGCTCCTTAAATTCAAGTTTTCCTTCGGTACATTTGAACAAACTGGTTTTAAGCAAAAATGTAATTTAAACCACCCCATTTATAAACCCTGGGGTGTTTGATTGCACTGCTATCCTCCCCAAAGGGCTTGGGGGATGCAAAAGGGGCTGACCGGGCCCCCCAAAAAACCTTTCCCCTGCCCCCCCCTCCACATCAAAACTGCAAGAAAGCAGTATTCGTTGCCCTTTTGCTGCCCCGGGCCCGTCCTCAAAATTGTTCGTTTCCCCGCTGTATAGTGGCACTGAGCCCGACCAAAATTTTTTTTTGGGGGAAAGGGGAGGGGGCCCGAACGGGACAGAGGGGGGGTTGAAAGGGCAGGGGGGGCCGCTGACCTGTTCCCGGGCCATGCCAAAATAAGAGTTGGATCGAAAAACCCACCCACTCTTGGCTGGGTTGGGCAGATGTCATCTGGGAAAAAAGTTGAAAAAAACCCACTCAAACCAATAAGAACCCTTGGGTTTGATCAACCCCACGACCCCTACAGGGCACCGGCAGTTCTGGCCTCATGGGTCACCCCCGCTGTGACTTCCCTTTACTGTGCTGGGGACCTGTGGCCCCCCTCCAGGAAAAGTTTTTCCCCTGCCCCTCACAATTTAAGAGCCGCCACCTTTTTGTCTGACATTTCTTTTTGTTTTTTAAAAAGTACCAACCTTTTTTTAATGAAAATATCTTTTTATGAAAATACACACCATGTATTTGAAATCCAAATGAACCCCCCCAAACTTGGGGGAAACCCTTTGGGTATAAAATTGCGTCCACCAAAAGGTAGGGAAAAAATTTTAAATTTTATGTGTCGTTTAAAAACACGTGTATTTTACTGAATGTAAAAACAAACAGGGCTTTAAATTTAAAATTCGGAAAAGAATTTTTGCTTCAGGCAAAATTTCTTCTTTGGGGTTGGAAAAACCCCAGTTTTTTTACTGACTTCAACAAACAGAAAAAAAACTTTTAAATTTAACCCCTTTTAATAAAATGCGCAAAAGAAATGAGCTGCCAAAAATTAAAAGCTAAGTGGGGTTAAAACGACTTGTATTTTTCTGACTATAACCCGCAGGGAAAAAAACTTAATTAAAACCCTTTGGAATGAAATATGCAAAGGCAAAAATTTTTTCCCTTTTGGGTTGAAAAACACAGGTTTCTTTTCTGTCTACAATAGCAAAAGACGTTTTAGTAGATCTTGGATAAAATTGATCCCGCAGCCAAAAATTAAAAGGTATTTGGATTGAAAAAAAGGCCCGTTTCTTTAACTGAAAACAACAGGAAAAAAAAGGCTTTGATAACCCTTTCATATTTAATTTTGCTCCAGAACTGAAAAAGGTTTGGGATTAAAATGTATATGCGCTGCATTGGGAAAGACACCCGGGGCTTCAATTCCAATAACCCACAAATCAAAAAATTTGAACTAAGAGAAGGGAGTATCTGAGACAACTGTGACACCCCTAAAAAAACGCTGTTTTAAAAAATTTTTTCTTTTGTGTGGATCTCCTTTAAAGGGGGCGCAGCACTACAAACGGCCCCAGAAGAAGCAAATGGGGGGACATCCAGCGTCGCGCCCCACTTTTTTAGTTTCGGGGGACGTCACCCGAATCCCGCCCATCTTGATTGGTTCATCTCGCACATGTCATTTTAGGGGACTCCTTTCTTCCTCCAGATTCTTTGGGCCCCCTGTAAAATCATGTGCTTGCAAACCCTTTTATCAAATTAAAAAAACGTTGTTTCCGCAAATTTCCCCCCAAAATTCAACTTCGTTCAAATTTTAAGTTTTCCTGAAATTCTAAAAAAAAATTTCCCCTTCGTTAAAAATCGATTTGCCCCCTTTTATATTTCCATAAACACCCCAAAGGCCCAAAACAATAGAAAAGTTCACACGACTTAATTGCCGTGTATTCCCGCTCGATTTTCGCCATGAATTGGGACTTTATACTTGGGGAAAAAGCGCGCTGAAAAATTTTAAAAAATTCATTGCCTCATAAAAGAGCTATGGGTTTCGATTTTTATTTTTCACGCACTGGTGGGGTTATGCGCTTTATTAGCGGAAAGGGTTTCCAAAAAACACGGCGTACAAAGGGGCTAAAAATCTCTCCCCAATAACCCTTTTTGAAAAACCCCAAAATGGTAAAAGCCCCTTTTTTAAAGCCCAAAAACTTTGAAATTTTTAAAAAAAAAAAGTGAGTTTTTTTTTTTTTTAAAATTGAGTTTTTTTTTTTCTCCCTTTTAATAAAAAGTCTGTTTTTTTATTAGTGAAAATTTTGGTTACCCCCCTTTTCTTCAATGTAGATTTAGAAAAGGAGCCTAAATTGAAGTTGTTATGATAGTGAGAAAATGGTCAACTATCGTTTTCGATTCATAGTCGTAACGGCAATTAAACATGAGATTTCCATAGTCGTAACAAATTATCGCCGAAGCCCCATTAAAGCTAGGGGAGGAACAACCCCTCTTTCTTATCCCCAAAACAGGGAGGAAAGCTGGAATAAATCCACAACAGTAAACTGGATATTTCTACATTTTTAGGCAGATTGTCGTAAGATTCTCCCCTAAACTTTCGCGTACAGAAATTTCCATAACCCCAAAACCGTGCCTTTTTCAATTTTTTGCTGATAATATGCTCACCCCTTTTCATTATAATTAGGTCTGCAAAAAAAGATGACAAAATGACAATCTTATAGTGGCGTGAGGGTCTATAAAAAAGGCATTTAATTTTTTCCCTTTTTAATGGGGTGAAAACATTTCCAAAAAACTCCCAAAAAAAATTTAATCATTGGGGTGTGTGAACACCATTGTTTAGTCTGGGTTTTTTGCGATTTTGGACATTTTTTTTTTTGGGGTTTTTTTTTAAGCAAAAACTGCAGCAACCAATGTTCCTGGAAGCGCGGGAAATACAAACTCAGCACACAGTTTTCATAAATCAGTGTGCTTTGTATGACATTTTTCCTTATAACTACACTTTTTTTGTTTTTAGCTTTTTTTCATAAAAAATATGTAAATATTGTTTTTTGCAGAAATTTTTTCCAGGTTACAAATTGTGGTCGACTGTATAAAACGGGCGGCCAACGCTGGCATATTTTCAGCCAGATATCTAGGCAGCCCCGTTCGTCTATTGTTAATATCCGCATGCAAATATGGGGGCACATTACAGAGCATCACTAAAATTTTTAAGGGCCCGATTTCGAATGGGTGCTGGAGGGGGGGCCAAATAAACAATATAAGCTCACTTTTATAGCTTCGTACGAAATTTCCCCTGCGCTTACTCGGAACAGGAAAACCATTTTTCAAAGTGGTTTACCTGAGCTAAAAGGTCGTCTAGCGGGAATGTCCCCATTATGACCCACAGTAGACCCGTTTGTGGGTTCGGCAATTCCCACATATTATAACCGCAAAAAATTGGCCTAAACGAAAAATCTATATTCGCCCCTCGTTTCAAAGAGGAATAAATAACAAGAGATTTCGAGGGTTTTAAAATGCAACAAAAAAAAAAAACCCCCCCAAAGAAACGATGTAGCAACACATTTGAAAAAATTTTAAATTTTGTAGTTGTGACAGAAAACTTCTGGGGAAGTGGCTTCCCAAAAAAGCAGGGATGTCTTTGGGAAAAGGTGGCGTAACCATTTTTTGCAACATGTTTCCCCAAAAATTTCCAGGAAATGTGCCAAAATTCAGGTGGGAAAATAGCAACAAATTGTGGAAAAAGTCATCTTTAATATGTGCCAAATTTTCAATCAACAAAACCCAATTTGAAAAAATCGGCCACATTTTTGAGTGCTGAATTTTACTCTACATAACTTGAGGACAGCAATAGTAAATATAGGCCATTAATTTAAGAAAAAAAAAACAAAAAACGCATCAGAAATGCATTTAAGATTGGAAAAAAAAAAAAAAAATGGGGGGACATGTTGAAAACAGGGGGAAAATTAGACAGTCATATTTTCAGTAGGTCACTGTCCATTCATCAGTAGTAAGAAAGTGTCTCACGTAAAATTTTAAATTGGGCCTCGGGGACAAAACATGTGCCAAAAAACGTGCAAAAATCTCGCCAAAAATTGGGGCTTTCCGTCGAAAAAAGGCATGGTTTTTACGACATTTGTGCACCACATTCTGTCAAGACATTCATTAATGTGTCTAATTTTATTAATGTGGCGCGGTGTGTGCCCTAAGAATTGGCGCAAACAAACGTAGATGGTGTCATGTGGCAAATTTTTTTTCTGAAAAACCTTTAAAAAATGTGAACAAAATTTTTTTTTGGTGCAAACACACCCAAAAAATGGCAACCCCCCGCCCAGCTTTTTCTAAGCTATTTTTTTTAATTTTACACCAAAAGTATAAAAGCTAGGCCTTTTTTAGAAAAACTGTCTAGCAAAAAGATGTTTTGTTGCCCCTAGAAACAAATCAAGCTCCCCCTTCTTTCATATAGTGCTCTGAAAAAATAATAGCTAAGCTCTGCCTGCTATTGGCAACAAATATGGTCTAACTGAAAGACAGTTTTCATACATAAAGTCCTATGGGAAGGAAACCTTGTGGAGTTTTTTTTTTTTACTTAAAATTTGCTTGCTCAACAAAGACAATTTTAAATTTTTTAAAAGGGATGTTTTAAAAAAACTTCCACAAAAGGGAAAATCAGTAAACTACTTTACTCAACCCTGTAATATAAACAAATACAAATTGGTAGTCACTTGATATACTGGGT
>JAODAL010026363.1:0-56899 GCA_025379985.1 Phyllomedusa bahiana | reverse complement strand
TTTACAAAAGGGAAAGCCTGTTTCATGTTTTCTACCATCTGTTTTTCAATTTAATCACAAGATGCTTTTTTTTCCCAAGCCAGCTGCCCTCCACGTCCACCGCAGGGACTTAGTCTCCCCTGTTACCCCCAGGGGAGATTCTCAAAAACCCAAAAGCTGGGCCTCTCGGCTTTTAAGCTCTGTTTCATTGCCCTTAACCCCTTGGTCCCAGCTCGTTTCAATCATTTCCCCCAAAATTCAAACACAAAAAAGAAAAATCCCCCAAAGGGTTAATTTGACAGGTCTAGGTTCAATAGCAGGGCCGACCTTTCCTGCAGCGTGACCTAACAATTAACCGATGAATTGTAAGAAACCCACTGACAAACGGATCCTGGTAAGCAAAGTATCTCTACTTACCCGGAAGATATTAGAAGTGTGGGCCTTTATCCTCATCTGCGTCTCCCAGTAAAGCGCACCATTTTGTTTTTGGTTAATAATAAAACCCAAGCCCTGCCCCCCTTGCAAGGCGATATCAAAATGGAAATTCCCCTAAAGGGGGCTACCAGCCCTTGTGGGGGGCCAAATTATTTTTAAAAAATATAAAAGGGCCCCGAGAAAAAACAAATCCAACATGCCCTGTTGTGGAAAGTGCTTTTTTTTTTATACCAAAATGGTGGTTTTTATCCCCTTTTGCAAATTAGTAGAAAAGGCATACTGACCGGGCTGTGGGGGTTTTGGCACGTTTTATCTATAACCACTCCCCCACAGCTTTCGGGAATGTTAAACACAGGGTGTAAACTTCTGACTGGCCCTTTTTGTTTTCAGGATCTGTACAAACTGTACAGGGGCCATTTTTTTTAACACTTTAATGCAAAAGATTCCCACATTTTTTTCTGCTGTATTTTTAGGTATGGCCTATTTATATATTTTTTTTTTAATAGTAGTATTAAAATACATTAAAATAGAGACACAAGGGTCAATAATTTTTTTGTTATATTTATTTAAATATATTAATATATAATATTTTAACCTTTTCTCACCACAAAAATTTGCATTTAAACAATGACTCGAATTAGCTTTTGAAAAATTTTCTTTATAGAACAAGGATATTTTACATTACATCAAAAGAAGGAAAATTTGAAGTGGGAGGCCCCCAAAAACAAAACTTCCTATTTAGTGTAATGTAAAATATACCTTGTTGTTCATATGAAGCATATTAAAAAAAACTACACGTTGGAGATAACCTGTTTCCCTTAAAGAGGTTTAGGGTTTTTATTGCTTTATGACCAGACTTAATGAGCCTGAGTAAACTCGTTTTATAACCCGGAGTTAAGGGCGCTTGTACCCTGCATTTTCCACCCCCAAGACAGGGAGTACACTTTGACTTGTAGTTAGGAGGGGTATGCAAAGCACTATGTAGTCACTGAAATATTATATACATAATACACGTATCTAGGACAGTTTTAGACCTTTTTACAGTATATTCACTGCTCCTTAATGAGTTGCTTTCAGAGGCTCAATTTCCTTACAATACAACATGGGTTTTACTCGCTTATTTTTAGTGACATCTCAATGCTTTGAGGCAGACTTGTATTTCACAAGCGTAATTATGAGTTTTTTGGACCATTTTCCAGTGCGTTAAACATGCTAAAATACGGGCCAACCAAAAACGGCGTAAGGGTATGTTCACACGACATATTACAATATGCGCCGCAATACACTCAGTGTTTTAGCAGTATGTGTTGGCCAGCGTGTACTTTCAAAGCGCGGGTGGGGGGTGGCCCCATTCACTTCTATTATCCCCGGCACGTAAACGCCGGGAAGAAGTGACATGTCACTTCTTTCACCTGGTGCTCAAGAGACGTTGGGAAAGACGGGGTAATTCATAGCTGTCCACAAAGCTATGAATTACTGTAGTTACAGGTCGTATTTTGAGACATATTGCAGCGCAATTACACCCCGAAATACGGTCTAAAAGACGCAATGTGGACATAGCCTTAAGGTGTGGCCAACAGGTGAAGTTGGATTCTGTTTATCGTCTTTTCGATAGTTTTGGGGGACAGTTTTATCTGCGGTTTGCGGATTCGCTCGTCCCCCTTAACCATTGACTAGCACACCTTCCACCCTAAAACTGGCCAAAAGATTGTGCATGTGTGAAAATCCATCCGGCTGAAAATCCGTTCAGTATAGACTACTGAATGGATTTTCTATTAAAGTCTATGAGGATGGTTGCTTGTCGGTTTTCAGATGGTTTCCAAATCCACAAACCGTCTGAATGTCCAATGATAAAACCATGCCGGGTGGACGTACCCTTAGACAGTCTTGATAAGGTCCAAAATTCCATGTGTGATCAGACTAGTCTTTTATATAGAAGAACTATGGGCGACATGTCCCAATACGACTGGGACTTTTTTTTGCTGTATTTTGTGCCAAGAAAACTCTTGACGCCCTATTCTCTATATAAATTAGCTGTAATACACCAAAACCAGGCACATTATACTCCAGGCATGACACATTTGAATGAGCCTAAAAAAGCGCATCAAATATGCTAGCAACGATACAACATGCACCTAGATTTTGTAAGGCGCCTACATAGCCTGTGCATTCATTTTACCATGCAAAGTATACCGCACGCCAGATTTTTTAAAATTTTCGTCGTTTCAGGCGCACTTTACACTGATTTAATGTGTCGCAAATCTTACTAGACATCACCACTTTTTGGACATGTCGCCCCAATATTCTTGTCTTGTGGATCCATGCTTCTTCTATCATTTTTATTTGACTTGGCAGCAGCAACCTGGCATTGGTATATAATGTACAGGTTGACTTCTCTTTTAGTGAAACCATATGAAAATCATACACAAACCCGAGCCTAGAAAGGTCCACAATTACTATTGTCTGAAAGTTAGACAGTGTGAACGTAGTCTAAAAATGTGGCAGATCTATCTCAGTGACTTTTACTGTTTGGTGATTGTGGAACATCTTGAGACTTGTCCACCTTGTTTAGACTAAATATTAGTTGGCATACTTTCTATGCCTGCACTGATATTCTCCAGTCGCTGCTCATCCTGCACCAATATTGTCCAATCGCTGCTCATTCTGTAGCAATATCCTCCAGTCACTGCTTATCCTGGAGCAGTTCTTTGGTGCCACATGATGCATCCCCGACATTTCCTTTTTCCTGTGAAGTCACGTCCACCCTTTCTGGAGTGGTCACAAAAAGTGTGTAAGGGTACATTCACATGGGGTAATTTCGGCGCACATTTCGCCACGTATTTGCACTCTAAGGCTATGTTCATATGGCGTAATTGCGGTGCGTATTTGCGCTCTAATACGCAAATATGGATTACGTCTCCTCTCCCCGGGCGTACAATACGATCGTATTGTACATGTGGGAAGATAAGCGACATGTCAATTATTCACGACGCTTACGTGCTGCGAGTAGTGACAGTCTATGAGGCCGGCGGGCTGCTCCCCTCCCCCTCCCCCCCCCCTGCCGATCATCGCGACTCCCAAACACCCGCCTTAATTGCGGGACGTACTGTACACCCCACATTTACGGCGTGTGAACATAGCCTAATACAGGCGAGATGCACGACGAAATTACGGTAATCTATAAGAACTATGGATTACACCTACTCTCCCTGCTTGTACAATACAATCATATTGTACACACGGGGAGAGAGATAAGTGACATGTCAATTACTTGCAGCTCCCGAAAGACATGATGTACTGTACGCGCCCCAGTACATCTTGTGAACATACCCTAAAGCCCATAGTAATTGTTTTGCAGCACACTGCACCAAAATGCAACAAACTCACATTTTACAACACTTTTGTAGTGCAGCGCAATAGTAAATGTGGGCCAAAGTATATGGAAATAATGTTGTTTTCCTTTTGTGGTTGTGCAAGCGCTTCATGATGGATCTTTTCAGAACTACTTTGTCACCATTAATCAAATACATGACCTGGATTAATGATTTTTCCAAGTACCAAAGAGTAGATGAAAAGCTGCAGCCATCCCATAGTGCTTTATCTCTGAGGCGTAGCCATACAGCAATCATGCTCATTGCATTAACTATGCTCTCTCTTATCTTGTAGACGTTTCCTGCTTATAATAAATTCCCTGTTTGTTTTCAGGTTTCTAAACGATCCAGAATTCATGGATGATTTGCACAACTCTTGGCATCCACATTGTCACATGACCCTCCTATACTCTGACCTAAGAGTAAAGTTCTCCTCTTAGCTGGCGTTACAGATGTCCCTTGTGCTAGGTATAAGCACCTAATACCTGTGTAAGTTTTCTATTTTATTACTATCATGTTGTCTGCAAATGTCTTGTTAGTCATTGTGCCCTTGGCACTAATGCTCCTGTCACTGTATATGATTTGTTGAGATTCTTTAGATTCTGTCTTAACCATGTTCAGTCGCTGCTCATCCTGCATCGTTATTCTCCAGTCACTGCTCATCCTGCACCAATGTTCTCCAGTCACTGCTCATCCTGCACCAATGTTATAAAGTCACAGCTCAACCAGCACCAATGTTCTCCAGTCACTGCTCATCCTGCATTGTTATTCTCCAATCACTGCTCATCCTGCATTGTTATTCTTCAGTCGCTGCTCATCCTCCTCCGATATTCAACAGGCACTGCTCATCCTGCACCTATCTTCTCCAGTCTCTGCTCATCCTGCACCAATGTTCTCCAGTCACTGCTCATCCTGCACCAATGTTCTCCAGTCACTGCTCATCCTACATCGTTATTATCCAATCACTGCTCATCCTGCATCATTATTCTCCAGTCACTGCTCATCCTACATCGCTATTATCCAATCACTGCTCATCCTGCATCGTTATTCTCCAGTCACTGCTTATCCTTCACTGATATTCTCCAGTCACTGCTCATCCTGCACTGATATCCTTCAGTCACTGCTCATCCTGCACTGATATCCTTCAGTCACTGCTCATCCTACATCGTTATTATCCAATCACTGCTCATCCTGCATCATTATTCTCCAGTCACTGCTCATCCTACATCGCTATTATCCAATCACTGCTCATCCTGCATCGTTATTCTCCAGTCACTGCTTATCCTTCACTGATATTCTCCAGTCACTGCTCATCCTGCACTGATATCCTTCAGTCACTGCTCATCCTGCACTGATATCCTTCAGTCACTGCTCATCCTTCACCGATATTCTCCACTCACTGCTCACCCTACACCAATATTTTCCAGTCACTGCTCATTCTGCACCAATGTTCTCCAGTTACTGCTCATCCTACATTATTATCCAATCACTGCTCATCCTACATCATTATTCTCCAGTCACTGCTTAACCTGCACTGATATACTCCAATCACTGCCTATCCTGCATTGTTATTCTCCAGTCACTGCTCATTCTGCACCGATATTCTCCAGTCACTGCTTAACCTGCACTGATATACTCCAATCAATGCCTATCCTGCACTGATATCCAACAGTCACTGCTTACCCTTCACAAATTTTTTCTAGTCACTGCTCATCCTTCACCGATATTCTCCAGTCACTGCTCATCCTGCAATGATATCCTCCAGTTGCTTTTCATCCTGCACCGATATTCTCCAGTCGCTGCTCATCCTGCACTAATATTATCCAATCACTGCTCATTCTGCACCAATATCCTCCAGTCACTGCTTACCCTTCACTGATATCCTCCAGTCACTGCTCATCCTGTACTAATATCCTCCAGTTGCTGCTCATTCTCGTCACCCTACCTATGTATAATTTGCTGTTCTACTTGTTAATACTTTGCGTTTCTTGCTCAGGGTCTACTACTGCTCTCTCCAGAAGATTACAATATGGAGGTTTGTGACTTATTTTTGCCCGTATTTCTCCATCCCTGTCCTTTTCAGGTTCATTTCCACCTGTAATGTCCTCTCTTTTACTAGGTCAGTAAGAAGCTCCTGAACACTGTCCCTGGTTGTGTTGACGACGTCCTTCACGGTCTGACATCTTGCTGTCCAGGGCTGCGTGTACTTCAGGGACACCGCGTCGTGTTACGTGCTGATCTCGATCTAGGTAAGGGTCGCGTAGCGCTGTTGTCTGGAGGAGGTTCAGGACATGAACCAGCGCATGCAGGTGACTGTTCCAGAATAAAGCCCCATTCACATCACGTTTTTACCCTCCATTCGTGGTACCCATCGGAATTCCATAAAAATTCAACCCGATGGATACTGCGCCAGGTCGGCAACGGAGTGATTGACTAGTATAGGGCTATTGGGACTGTGTTTTAACTACGGTATTTAGCGAAGGTGTCAGCTTTCTGCATCGGACACATAAATGCGGTCGACCCCTTTGTGGTATCCAGACAGATACTATGAACGAAAGATGAAGACGGGATATGAATGGGCCTAACACGTTGTGCAAGTTTGTTATCTGCTGTATCATATGCATATTAATCTTCTCCTTTTCATTATTTAAGCCTAACCCTATTGAAGATGTTGCAATTCAGGTTTGGTTGCTGTTATCACCAGTTTTGCCCCTTTATTCTACTGTGGCACATTCACCGGGTACAGCAACCTGAGATCTTAAAGGGGTTGTCTCACTACAAAGAATAACTTTCAAAGTGTAGGGAACACTAAATGAAGACATTTTCCAAATATATTGCGTTGTTCATCTTTTTTTCTTAAGGAGCTAGAAATGATTTTATCACCTTCTGAGGACTCTCAGGTTTCCCAAGTGACCGACCTGTGTACTCCTTCTCCCCTGCTGTTTGGTCTATCTGATAGCAGGGAGTGAAGTTCATCACACAGCTTGTGTGTAATCTGATCTTTCAGACAAAAGACAGTAACTACTCTCCTGTTTACATTAGCTCAGAACCTTCTCAGGACCTCAGAGAAGGTAATTTATTTAATCTAAACTAATAAACAGAGAAGTCTGAATACAGACTAATTACAGACAGCGTGACCAGGAAGTGACAGAACAAAGCAGCATTATTTCATTCATGCATCCTATGAAACTGAGATGAGACAACCCCTTTAATTTTGACCCTGATAAAACATCAAAAAATCAATGTTGAGCACAGTGCTCTAATGTGATGATCTACTCAAACCACTTATCTAGGTGTCTAGACATTTAATACATTTTAGTAAAAGGGATTTTCCATCTCCCGCTATAGCAATAAAATTAAAAATTAAATGATATCGCTCCTGTTGCCGCTGTTCCAGTGCCTCCAGCAAAGCTTCAGTGTCCCGCCACTAGTTCCTCAACAAAGATGTCCCGTTCATGGCTATGAGTGATAAGCTTATGTGAGCCATTAACAGGACGTCATTGGTGAGAGACCGGCAGGGACCCTGGAGCTCCAACAGTAACGGGAGAAGTAAGTACCAGTTTTTAGAGCAGTGGAAAACCCCTCTAATTTGACCCATACACCTTAGAAAGCTGACATCCAAGTGCTATTACCTCTAGCTGTACCATACACATGCATGCGTGGCTCAGTCGAGCGTGCATATGTTTCCATAGAGGAATAGACCGTTGCCAGAAACCTGTGGCTGCATCTTATTTCCTATGAAAACAGAACATTTGGCTTGTTGAAACCCAGTATGTCTAATTCTTCATTACGGCAATTTCTGCCATTGGGGAGGGTTGGACACCATCATTAACACTAGATGGTCAGTCAATCATGCTAAAATCAGGGTTCATGTAAAGTGCATGGACATCTTAACTTTAAAGAAGTTTTGCCATCACAAACATTATCTCAACAATAGGCTCCCAAAACTCCCAGTTCTAAATGGAGATGTGACTGCGCTTGTATGGTTAAACTCATTCATTTACATAGGAGTTCCAAATAAAGGCGAGTGGTTGCACTCAGATAGGTGTGGGTGTGTGTCCCAGAAATAGGACCTGCCATCTGACATTGATGGCATATCCTATCAATGTTTGTGATGGCAGAACCCCTTTAAGCGTGGAGGAGCAGTAGCAAATGGGGGAGAGACATGTATGATGTTTGTCGTCCAAGCGCTATTTTTTTTGTGCGCATTTGTAGCGTACAATGCGCCTGAATCTATGAACCTGTTCTACTGCGGGTTATGGATTTAGTGCTTTCTAGCTACTTCTGGCTCAGGTAAACCACTTTAAATAGGTCTACCTGTTCCAGCAGAAATGCGCCTGGATTTGCCGTACTGAAGCTATAAATGTGTGGATTCATATGGTTGTAGTGCGACACACCTCCAGCACGCCCCCCTGATCACAGGCGCATTACAAAGTGTTGTGGGAACATTGTAATGTGCCTGATACTGGAGTTCGCCTGGTTAAAAGTAGAGCGGACGGGGCTGCTCTAGTTTTTTGGCTAAAAAGACACCATACTTCTGACGCAGAGAGTTCATACGTGTCACCCAGGTTAACAGTAGGACACCTGAATTGTCAGGTTTGTTAGGCTTTACTAACTAGATAATCCTCACTTTTTCATATTCACAGGGTATGTTGGTCAGGGCATGCTCACTGGTGTCATTGCTGGTCCTGTCTTCACTTCACCTCCAGTTGGAAGCATCGTAGCAGCAATCAGGACGGTAGCCCAGGCAGGAGCAGGTACAATATCATCTTCTCTTCTTTCTACATATTTGCCTTTTTACCTAAGAAAGAAGATTTTTCTTTAACCCCTTAAGCCGAACGCCTGAAAAGTAGTTAATGACCAGAACATTTTTTTAGTTTTGGCCTCCTTGCGTTTAAACAGTTGTAACTTTTTTATTTTTTCAATGATGCAGTTGGATGAGGCCTCGTTTTATTCGAGACAAGTTGTACTTTATAAGGGAATAGTTTAAGTACACTTATAAATAATTGCAGTATTTTTTTTTATTTTTTTACAAAAATTTTTTTGTTTTTTAATTTTTTTTTTTTTACACATTCACATTTCACACTTAATAACTTGTTAGATTAATTCTACAGGTTATTACGGTCGTGTGGATACCAAATATGTGTAGTTTTTTTTGTGCGTGCAATTTATGTGCAATTATTTTTTATTAAATATTTATTTTTATTTTATTATTTATTTTTTTATTCTTTTTTTTTACACTTTTTATGGTTTTTGTACTTTTTTTTTTTGACTCCCATGAAGGGAGAACCGTTTTACATTAATTTAATTATTTTTTTTTAAACTTAGTAATGTATTAGCATATTCATATATGCTAATACATGCTAATCTGTGTCAGTCTGACACAGGCAGTGATTAGGACAGCACACAGTGCGTCCTAATCACTGGCTTCATACACAGACAACTCTGGGGCCACGCTAAGTCCCCAGAGCTGACTGTGCAGCCGTTCCCCGGGCTCTGTCGGGTCACCGTGTGTTCCGATCACCCGACAGAGCAGGGAAACCCTTTGATTGCTCTGCGGTACCGCACTGCCGCAATCAAAGGGTTAAAGCATCGGGTTGCGGAGGTTTCCTCCGCTCCCCGATGCTTGCAGGGGATGCTCTGGGATCGAGTCTGTGTAGTTCAGCCCCGATCCCAGCGCAATTGCGGTGCCGGGCGCCGCAAACCCCGATGTCTGCAGCGACGTCAAAAGACGTCGCTGCAGACGAACGACCCGCACCGGCCGCCGTCAAAAGACGGTGCGCGGTCGTTAAGGGGTTAATAAATTAATTTTTTTTAAAATAATTTTTATTAAGAGACTTTCGAGACAATGACATACATGTAAATAAACATATTTGAAAAGCATCTGATATGAGTAAGCATGCATATTATACATAAAACAACACACTTTACAATATGAATATGAACAAGGCCACACGGTTGCACATTCATTTAAAAAGATGAAAAACAGAATATCTGAATATATAGGTTGCTCAGTGGAAATGGGCGTTCCGAGAATTTATAGGACCCCATAGCAAAATGAGATGGGCCCCAATCACCCTCTGGCAAGAAACTGAAATAGCAGCATAAAAAGCAATGAATATGTGAGACCTCAACCTCTGGGCCCCATATTAGTTACTATGGCTATACTACTGTAAATTCTTAACTTTCGTAACTCCTCCAACCCAAAGTGGTGTGCCTAACCTACCTCTCCCCCTCTCACATATTAACCCCTAGTCTCCCGAGGGTTCCCGCCAACTGTTCTGCTAAATAGTATGCTGAGTACCTAAACGACTCTACTATATCTTTTATTTCTTGATCCTCAAAAGTATCTGAAATAAAGTATTTCCACTTTTCAAAAAACTGTTGCCTTGTCTTTATTTCTCTCTGCATCTAATTTTTCCATAAAAAATAATTGTTTCATAGTAAGCACCACCTCCCCCACTGTCAGTGCTGATTTTTCCAGCCAGTGCCTCAATATTACTTTTTTGGCTACCAAAAGAGACAAGTGAATCCCCTTGTTCTTGCAAAACATCAATTCTGGTCTTCTGAATTAGCATATAATGAAACAAACAGCTTTGTGGTGTCAATGGCGTTGCCAATTCCCAAACCTTCGTTATATAACTGACCACCTCCCTCCAAAAATGTCTTATAATTCGGCACTCCCATGTACAATGTAGCAGTCCAGCCGTATCTAGGTCAAATTTAAGAAATTTAGTCAAATACTCATTATTGCCATTCACAAAAGGCAGATTAAAAGCAAATATAGTTCTGTAAACCAATCTAAAAAACACCTCTCTCCATTGTTCACTGATCGTGGCTGACCTCACTGTCTCCATACCTCTCACTATCTTGTCACCTATTTCATTGTCCTCCAACTCTGCCTCCCATTTCCTAAAGACCTTGGTTGCCAGTGCATCAGACGTCCATGCCTGTAAATTACTATATATCTTGGAAAGAGCTCCATGACCTTCTGGTTGTATCTAGAATATATATATATATATATATATATATATATATATATATATTATATATATATATATATATATATATATATATATATATATATTTTTCTATGCATCTGCCCTTCTAGGAGAATTATATATATATATATTTCTCCTAGAAGGGCAGATGCATAGAAAATAAATGACACGCCGTAATCGCTTAATTTCATAAAGTGTAAAACATCAGTTCAATTTACTTTCCAAGTATGTGACAAGTAACCTGCATGTTGCAGTGGAGATAATCCAGATTAGAGGACGATATGTCGGCCCCTGCAAGCCATGTTATGATCGTATCTGGAATTACAATATATACGAGATATATAGATATATATCTCGTATATATCTATATATCTCGTATATATGTATATATCGTAATTCCAGATACGATATGGGGATTCTAAGTAAACTCCGGTCCTGGCCATTATAATGAGGGGATGTCTTGGGTGCTCTGGTGTCCCACGGGCTGCAAATAAAACCTCAGGGGCAGCATGTTCCCAGGTGCAATGTATTTGAGATGCCTTCTTTAGGATATGTTCAGACATATGTATAGTGTTAATAAAATTCAAAGGGTGAAATCAACCTGCTTATGTTAAATGCAAAGTCCAGAACCAATGAGAAACTATCAAAAAAGTATTACCTTAGACTCGATAAATAGACCTAAAAGTAACTTTTATTAATATCTAATAAAAAAACCACTACAAATATTCTATACATTCTCTAACCAAATCTAATTTTCCTACCTATCCATAAATTTGGAGTAACCGTCCCAATAAGGGTGACCCCGACAGGAACCTGGACTATTAACACCCTACTATGTCCCTTCTCAGGTTCTAACAGGCAGAAAAAATAAATATATAAATAACCTGCAGACATACACAGAAAATACGAAAAAGACACCGCAAAACAACAAGGACAAATATATAAACAAACACAGACTAATAATGAGCAATAAAACAATCACAGAATAACAATTGTTGGCTAAATAAATCATATAATGGTTACAACATCACTTGATACTATTACTTCAATGTGTTTCTCCCAAATAGCAGGGTTCATCAGGAAGAACAACATTAACACCCAAAATAACCAAAAAAGACCACAATATAATAGTGATTGCAAAAAATGTAAATATGCTTACGTCCTTTGATTAGGGGGATAAGTCTGTATTATACTGCTATATTTACTGATATATAGAACATAGAAAATCCACTGTTCAGTCTGCACAGAGACTCAGTAGATTCTGAGCTAACCCATTGATGGATAGCTGGCATGCCTACTATCCATCAGTGGGTTAACTCAGTATCTACTGAGTCTCTTTGCAGACTGGACAGTGGGATATATCCTATATATCAGTAAATATGGCAGTATCTGCCTGTTAGGACCCGTGAAAGGACATAGTAGGGTGTTAATAGCCAAGGTTCCTGTCAGGGTCGCTCTTATTGGGGCAGTAACCCCAAACTTATGGATATATAGGTACAGATTTGGTTAGGGAAGGTGTAGGGTATTTGTAGTTTTTTTATTAGATAGTAATAAAAGTTACTTTTTAGGTCTGTTTATCAAGTCTAAGATAATACTTTATTGGGAGTTTCTCATCTATCGGTAGTGTGGTATTTACCTAGCAGAGCTATGCAGGAGGTTTGTTGTCCTTACCTCTTTATCTATTAGGACATACGTGGTTTGTTGTATAGTCCAGAACCACCCTGAAACAGTACAGTACACTCCAAACAGAAAATGAGTATTTAACAAGGATACCTTTCCTTTTTTCTATTATAGCTGGAGTTCTGCTACTTGTGAAGAATTACACAGGGGACCGTCTGAATTTTGGTTTAGCTCTTGAGCGGGCAAGGAGGGATGGGGTAAATGTAGAAATGGTGGTGATTGCAGATGATTGTGCTTTCTTGTCACCTCGCAAGGCTGGACGTCGTGGACTTTGTGGAATCATACTAATTCATAAGGTAAAGGACATATTATATTGTGCATCCAATTATAAACTACTTTCCGTAAGTCAGCAGTACATGCAAAAATAAGAAACTTTGCTTACTTTTTCATTAATAATCCTCCCTCCCTGCTTTTTATCTGTACACTCATTTATCACTAAGAGAATTCATCCTGAAGAAGATACATGGCTCCTGCTTCACTGAGAGCTCAGGTTACAGTTGTCCATAATAGTCTATGGGGAGGGGAGTGGGAGGAAGTGGAAGAAGACTCTCACACATACAGTAGTGTGGAGGACATTAGACAGCAGTAAGGATCAGTGTAGTTGTGAGTCCAGCATGGAGGTGAGATAAAACACTCTGTGTACATCCAGCGCCATGTCGTCAGTTTGTCTCTCTTGCTCTCTGTAATGTAGCAAACTGAAAATTAAATGTATTCTGGATTATCATCATTAAACCATGTCTCAGATGGTGAGTCATCACCCCCCTCTGTGTGAATGGAATTTGTAGCCTGTGTCTGCAGATTCTCACCCCAGCCTTTTGACTGTTTAATTACTGAAATGTTTAGATAACATGGGTCTTATTCATTTATTACCAGAGTTGTATATGCAAGCTGTCCAGAATATCTGATGACCTGTGACCCCGCCAACCATAAACACTTTCATTGGTCGGTCCCCAGCAGAAGCGCAGTCCATGATTGCCATCTAGTGGGGATAGTAAGTAACCACCCTCATAAGACAATCAAGTGTCCACCCACCTCATTATATTTGCAGCCAGTAAAAGAGTAGGCAATAATGAGAGAGGAGGGGAAACCTGGACAGGGTTTTGGGCCTATAAGACACATTGCCAGACTCAAATCTGTGTTCATAGCTTGGGGGTCAATCCTGGATTGAGCTGTGTCACATATTCCATCCTTACCCCGGATCTGAAAGCTGAAACACCTTGTAAGTGTGAATTCTTTCTCATTTTCTCCCTTTTATTTTCATAACTGTATTGATGTGTGTCACGTTTACTGGCCGCAAAGCCAGAAACGCCCAGGTACAGGAGATCCTCAGGGCCCACCGTGGGCAGAGATGGCAGTACTCACGGCGGGTAGCCGGAGTGCAGGACACAGGTGACGGATAAACGGATGCAGCAGCTGATTAATGTAAGCACAGTCCCAGGGTGGTAACAGATTACACAGCAGGAATCAGCAGTGAGAAGCTGGAGGACAATACGTCAGGAATTCAGCAGTGCAACGGGTGCGCTGGACAGCGCAGGGTTAATGCAGAGCTTCAGCAGACACAGTGGAAACCAAGGGGTTAACACAGCAGGAGCTCAGCAGCAGAGGTCTAGCTCTATGGATGAACATCAACGAACTGACCCAGAGTCCAGGGAGGAAGTTCCTTATGAAGGAAAGGGTCAGGGTTCACGGGCAGGAAGTAGGAGCACTGTGTGTATAAATGTCCGCAGGCTGGCGCGCGCGCACCCTATGGGGTGCACACACACGCTGGGGAAGCCACAGTGGACGGACACGCGTGAAAGCAGGACCAGGTGAGTAACGCTGAGCAGAAGCAGGTGTAAACTGACACTGCCGCTGTAAGCCCCGCACAGGGAGCCACAGCGGACCCAGACACGGGCACGGACGCGACCGCGGTCCAAGGCACGGGCCGCGGCGCGATCCGTGACAGTACCCCCCCCCCTTAAAGCCCTCCCCTCCGGGCTATCTGGGTACCCCAATTATGGCTAGGGGTAACCCCCTCCTCCGCGGTATCCCAGGAACTGTCTTCAGAGGAGGTGTCCAAAGCGTCCCGGATTACTTCTTGAATCTGGGGGGCAGACGCAGAATCAGTAGACAGGGGGAGAGGTGGGTGGGAAACAGAGGTGTCTTTACAGACCAGGAGCTCTTCTTGTGCTTGAGGGTCCTCTTCAAGCAGCACAGCAGAAACGGGCAGGGTAACAGGTGGGTGGGACTGCACAGGATGGGCAGGCTTCAGGCAGCGAGTATGACATGGCTCGCCCCACTGGAGAACTTCACCCGTTTCCCACTCCAAGGAAGGATTGTGATGCTGGAACCACGGTAGGCCAAGCAGGACAGAAGCAGAAGCATTAGGCAAAACGTAGAACGAGATGTCCTCCTGGTGGGAACTTCCAATTCGCAGAGACAGAGGTTTGGTACGGTAGCACAATGGTTCTTTCAGGATTTCCCCGTTGATGGAGGAGAAACGCAGCGGTTTATCCAGACAGGAGACAGGCAGGCAATACTTGTCAAGCAACGACAGGTGGATAAAGTTCTCAGATGAACCAGAGTCCAACAAAGCAGAAACTTGGATTTTAGTACTGGAACCATAACAGAGAGTGACCGGGGTGGTCAGGCGAGGAGCAGAGGCATCTTTATTCAGGGACGCTTCACCCACAACACCATGGCATGGAGGTTTCCGGGGCGCAGCAGGGCGGACTGGGCAGTTCTTTAGGTAGTGCTTGGAACTGCCACAGTATAGACACAGGTTCAGACTGCGCCGGCGAGTGCGTTCCTCCAAGCTTAGATGTGCATGATTCACCTCCATAGGAACATCTTGTGGGAATGCAGGTGCCTGGTGACGTAGACTTGGGGATGCAGGTACACGGCGAGGCGAAGGGTTGCGAGGACGGAAGGGCGGTGACTGCTGGCGAAGCTCTAGCTCTCTTTCAGAAAAACGTATGTCGATTTTCGTAGCTAGAGCAATGAGGTCGTCCAGGTTACTTGGTAGGTCACGACCAGCCAGTTCATCCTTGATGCACCCAGTGAGGCCCCCCAGAAGGTTGCAACAAGGGCTTGTTGTTCCAGGCAAGTTCAGAAGCCAGGGTACGAAACCAGATAGCATATTGGCCCACAGAAGATTCGCCTTGGCAGGAACGTAGCAGAGCAGATGCCGCGGAGGTATTGCGCCCAGGTTGTTCAAAAATTTTTCTGGAACGGCGACTGAAATTCTTTGATGTCCCTATCAGCGGATCCCCTCTCTCCCAGTCATAGTCATTGTTAGATATTTTTTAGTTTAATGTAAGCACTGTACACTTCAACATTAAAGGTACCAGTCAATATGTTGGTTCTTGTTGTTGCACGGATCCATTTCCTATGAGAGGAAGTGTATTTTCTTTGTAGCTGATTGGGAGAGCATGAGGTGGGCCTGAAACATCTTACCGTGATTTTAGAATATCTGTTAGAATCGAGATTACTTTCCGTCTTGAATCTTTTGATATTGAAGGAAGGTGGTGGCAGCGGATAACTTTGGTTGCTGAACTGTCCTTTGGTGCGATTTATCGCTTGATTCTCTACTGATTGAGATTGTGAGCGCAAGTGGAGATTAATCTACCCCTTAACATGACACCGTCTGTACGTGACACTTTCCTCTCCCTCTCTAGACATTTTAATGAAGCAGGAACCTGTGTCCTCTTCAAGACAGATTCTCTTCATGATTTATGAGTGCACAAATAAGAAAGGGAGAGGGGGAGAGGCTGATTAAAGGACAAAAAAGAATTTTTCTCTAACAAGATATTTTACAAGGCTTCTTATTGCTTGTACTGTTGACTTATGGAAAGTTGGGTTTTAATTGGAGGCCCCCTTTAACCTCCTAAGATGTAACAAAATAGCATTTAAACTTTGAAAATCTCAAATTTACATTCATACAATATTTACAGTCTCTGATTTATGTAACCATATTTTAACTGTGATTGCCCTGGGATGGCCAAACTTTTATCAAGCATTTTGCAGGACACTGACACAAGACATGCCTATAATCTCACGTCATAACATTAAGTATATTGTTACATAACATAATCCATTGTATTTATTCGCAGTTTTTCACTTAAGAAACCGGTCACATAGGTTATGCCCCTCTTGCTCGAGTGGCAAGCACAAGCTAGTGTGTCAGACCTGCTGTTTCCAGCGCTGTATGCCCCTTATTCTGTGAGAGATGCAGCAGTTATTTCACGAGTGTCAATTAATTGATCAAATCTGGCAGTTCTATTCCAAGCAGAAGAGTCATTTCGAAGAGTCAGTTTTTCATACCCCGCCCCTGAGGTGCTATCCCCGCCCACCTCAACTGTACGCTATTACTTTGCATCTAGGTAGAACCACGTGAATATAACTGTCAGTGGATACGAATCTAGCATTCTGTGGGTGGAGCTAACACCTGCTCATGAATAGAGATTTTGACGGGTAACATGCTCTAAAACTGCTGCATCTTACTAATAGATGGACACAGCTCTGGAAACAGGCAGGTCTGACACTAGGCATGTTTCTCGTCCTCAGCAAGGGGGGGGCATAATCTATGTGACAGGTTCCCTTTAATGAACAAATGCTACAACCTCCAAACATAATGCCAGTGTATGTTTTATATAGTATAGAAGCCGAGTACTGGAGCCACGGTCAGTGTTTGTAGGTCAAACTTGCTCTCATTGGTACAAATACCTGCAGCTACTAACAACGGGGGAGCTGCCAGGTTAAGGGCAATTTCTTTTATCACAGGCTTAGTGTTGGTTAAAGGGGTGTTCCCATCTCGCACCTTGACGGCATATCTATAGGATATGCTATCACAGTGTGATAGGTCTCGGACCTGTATCTGTCTCAGGAATGGAACCCATGAAAGTCTCTGTACAGAGCAGAGAGTTGTTTGCCCTTGTGCCCAGCTCTTTCCATGGAGTGCAGCTGGACACACCGCTCTGCTGTACTTGGAACTCACGTAGAACAGAATGGAGAGGTGCTTAAGTGCAACTTACTCTACGGAGAATTTGGGGGCCTTGTTCCCAAAATAGGTGCAGATCCCTGAGGTGGGAGCCACATCTGTCAGACATTAATAGAGGTCATCAAAGTTAGAGATTGGAAGACCCCTTTAAGGTGGCTATATACTCTAGGGTCGACGTATAATTTATGGCGCTTAGAAATAAATTTTTATGCACATTAGAATAGTTTAGAATGCGCCTGAATCTATGAACCTGTTCTACTGCCGGAGTCCACACATCAGGCCAGTTTTAGCAGCTAGAGCGACACTTTTGGCTCAGGTAAACCACTTTGAAAGTTGATTTTACCTGTTCACTGGAGTAATGTGCCTGAAATTGACTCATACTTAAGGCTATAAATATATAGCTCCTTACGGTTTCTAGTGCACCCACGCCTCCCACACTCCACCTCCGAACTCAGCGCATTACAAAAGTGTCCGCAGACGCTCCTGTAATGCCCTTGATATTTTATGCAATCGGCTGAGGTTAAAACGAGCTATTGCAGACGGGGCTGCACTAGATGTCGGGCTGAAAAGACGCCAGTTCATACATGTCGCCTTAGATATCTGTTAGCAGGTCCAACCAGTTGTTTGGATCTGCACACATTAGCAGCAAGTATAACATGTGCTGCAAGATAGTGTTCTGTCGATACCAATAAACTTTTTGATTATAATGTTGAATTTGTAATTGGCTGACAACATGCATCAATGATATCTGTAATATTAGGGATGATTTTCCACTACAAATTTCATTCCTGGCATTTCCAATATTTTATTGGATACCCAATTGAACTCAATAGTGAATAATACTGGAACACTTAGCAACAAATCTTCCTACTCTTTACTACTACATTATAGCTTTATTGTTGCAGTAGATACCATGTACTAAGCAAGTATACCCTGTATAATAGCAGGGACCAATATGATCCTCCTAAGATTTTTTTTTTTTTTTTAGTATAGATTCAGCATCATTTACCTTGTATAAACAGTTCCCAGGTAATGGGGAAATCTGGTATTATTCTTATGGACATCAACAGATGATCAGAATTATTTCCACTATGTTTAGTCTAGAAAAGGAAAATATTCCAATCTAAAACCTAACTTTTAATAAATACCACTTAAAACTGTATATCAGAATAAAGAGGGGAGGATAAACTATAACCTAACTATATATGAAAAAAATCACAGACAAAGATCTAATAGGAGATGTCTAACTCACCCTAGGCTAACTGTATGTCCTATGGAGTGCCCTATGCGGGATAGGATTACTGAAAAAGGAAGGTCACACGAGTATAAACTACTCAACTAATTGTCCCTCAGTGCCAAGATATCCAAAGAGTCAAAACGCAACATCAATAAATATAAACATAACTGCTCCAAATATATTTTAAGGAAAAGTAAAGAAAGATAGTGTATTCAAACCTTCCTATTATCTAATATGGAGTTAAAACTTAAAATCAAGAGGCAAGAACATACTTCACATAATGTTTGCTGAACAATGAAAAGCAGCAGTATGTTTTAACCTTACTTACTATTTACCCAGACGCGTTTCCCTCTGTATTAACAGAGTTCTTCAGTGGGTGAAAGGCAGGGGCGTAACTAGAGAAGCCAGGGCCCCATAGCAAAACTTTGATGGAGCCCCCCCCCCCCCTCCCTGGACCACGACCAGTGTACCAGACATGCTGTCTAGATAATGTAGATAATACAAGGGGATGCAATACCTCACCATACACTAACCATCATCATCGTCTGCTCACATCAAATCCACTATACCCAAGATCAAAACCAACATTACCATAACGCTATTTACATAAGCACCAGATTATACCACGAGAACACGACCACAAAATCCCCACCACATATGTGACTCGAAAATAACCCATACACTATTACTGATCAGTACACAAAGACCATACTGTCTAATAATAATAATATACATAATAATATCAGTGGACCATAAAGTTGGTATAAATACTAAGTGTACCCACAGTGCTCTGCAACACTAGCTATAAACCACCAAGCATATGAACATATAGTGGTAGAACAGCGTGATACACATGCTCTGCAGACTGAGTAATAACCACCATACACTGGACCACAAATGGTATACACCAATGTACAACAGGCTCCTGCAGACAGTAAATTACCTCCAAACAGTGACCATGATAGTGTTAGATCCGCATTGTACACAGCCTGTGTCAGACATATAAGTGATTACAGTGCAGTTACATCTTAGTGAACTCACAGTGACGATCTCTCTGTACCAGTCGTGACGTTTCTCATTTGTCTGCACCCGTCATACCTTCTATGATGGAACATCGTCCCGACCACTGTTCCCTGCAGATTTCAGACACAAATTTCTTAGAATCCCTGACTTTTCCAGCAACGCTGCCCCCCTGGCTATATGGTGTGCAATTTAGGCAGGCAGAGTTTTAGATAGGATAGGTTTAGGTATAGCCAATCAGAGTGCCCATACAAAGGCAGGCAAGGGTTTAGGTAGCTAGACTAGTGAGTCCATACAGGTAGACAGGGGTTAGGTGGCTATAGGGCCATATAGGCTAGGTTAAGGTCATGCTAAAGGGGTCCTCATATAAAGTAGACAACCGCAGGCTTGTGAGTGTAATACAGGCAGTGCTTGTGTGGGTATACGCAGGCATATAGGGTGTGTAGGAGGCTGGCATATGAGGGGCTGTATCAGGCCAGCATATGGAACTGTAAATAGGCAGAGGATCATGCGATATAATAGGGGATGTAAAAGGCACGTCAGGCATAACTAGGTGGGCTGATACAGCGCAGCAAGCATATAGGGGCTGTATAGCAGGCAAGTCCAGCAGATAGGTGTCTGTATAGGCAGGCAAGGATGCAGATAGTAGGGCCTGCGTCAGAGGCAGGCAGGCAGATAGGGGGCTGTAGAGGAGCAGGAGGCTAAATAGGGTGCTGTATATTCAGGCACTGTCATATAGGGGGCTGTAAGGCAGGCACGCATATTGGGGCTGTATAGGCAGTGCAGTGCAGGCATATAGGGGGCTGTATAGCGCAGCGTCCAGCACATAAGGGGGCTTATAGCAGTCAGGCATATGAGGGCTATAAGGCAGGTATCAAATGGGGGCAATAGGCATGCATAAGGAGTCTATATGCGCATATGGTGGCTATAGGCAGGCATATGGGGGCTGTATAGGCACGCATATGGAGGCTGTATAGGAGCCAGGTGGCAGGCATATGTGGCTATAAAGCATGTCATCATGGTCGGACATACCATATGCATATGGGTGGCTATATGCAGGCATATGTGCGGGCCTATAGGCGAGGCATATGGGGGCTATAAGGCAATGCAATATGGGGGTCTATAGGTAGGCCATATGAGGGGCTATAGGTCAGGCATATGGGGGCTATAGGCAAGGCATATGGGGGGTGCTATAGCAGCATATGGGGGGCTATAGGCAGGCATATGGGGAGGCTACAGGCCAGGCATATGGTGGGGTAGATAAAATTAAGAAACAACTTACTCACCTCGTCCACTAGTCCCCGCGCGATGCGCCTCTCGCAATCCGCTCTGCTGCTCTCTCGCTGCAGCCCCCTGCGCTCATCGCGGGCCGGCAGCGCCTGCCTGATGGTAACGTCACCGCGTCGTGCCCCGACGTGACAACATAGGGCCGGCAGGAAGTAACAGGAGCGGAGCGATCGGCCGCTTCCATTCCTGCCTACACCTGATCAAGCGCTGCCTCTGAATGCTGGCCTCGCAGCTCCCCCCGACCGAGCCGCAGATGGGAACTGGTTAAAAGTGTTCACTGCCGCGGGTCCCAAGAGCGGCATTACCAGGGGTACGGACACAGTAGCAGCCAGCTTGCCCCGGGCCCCCCCCTAAGCGCAGGGGCCCCTACAAGCTTGCTACCCCTGCTACCACCCCCGGTAGTTAACCTCCTGGTGAAAGGATATCCATGAGGCCAGAGGCTATTATGCCCTTCCAGAGAGAAGTATCTACCATCAATGACCGGTCATTGAGTTTAAATACACTATCTTTCTCTACTGTTCCTTAAATTATATTTGGAGCAGTTATGTTTATATTTATTGATGTTGCGTTTTGACTCTTTGGATATCTTGGCACTGAGGGAAAAATAGTTGAGGAGTTTAAATAACTCGTGGACCGCCCCTTTTCAGGACGCCATCCCCATAGGGCACTCCATAGGGCTTCCAGTTAGCCTAGGGTGAGTTAACTTCCCTATGATCTTTGTCTGTGCTTTTTTCATAAAAAGTTAGGTTATAGTTTATCCTCCCCTCTTTTTTCTGATATACAGTTTTAGGTGGTATTTTTTAAAAGTTAGGTTTTAGATTGGAATATTTTCCTTTTGTAGATTTATTGTTTATATTCCATTATTGATTCTGAGGTTCAGAATTTGTCTTTCCTTTTGGTTTATGTTTAGTCAAGTCCTGATCATAGGATTGCCCATCCCTATCAAATGTCACTTAGTAGGAATTAAAAGGGGTTTTCTCACCATGCAGTATCACAGGCAGCTTTAGAATCACAGATGCTGTTCAGACTGTGGGCAGGTCTATAGCAGTGACTGACACATCAGCTCTGCGGTTCCTACCTATTCCTGTTACACTGATGAGTGCAAGAGATTTATAAAGTGTGTTACACAAGGCTGCAATGCTCTAAAGGGTGTAAAGGTGATAAGACTGTACTGGAGGTTACTCAACATGGTCAGAGTGAATGACTGACGGCAGCTTAGAGCAATGCGAGAGCAGGGAGAGGTGGGGTAGAGAGATAGTCGTAACCAGAAATGTGTGTATTCTTAGAGAAGATAAGATCTTCTCTCTCTCCTGCCCAAAGAAAAAATCAACATAGCAATGTATATAGAAAAAGTCTTCAACTATCTGTCACTACATGTTAAAAGATAATCCCCTTTTTAGTATGAAGAAAGCCCCTTTTTTAATTTTGGGGACTAATTATAATAAACAGGTGAATTAAAAGTCCCAAGACCTCCTTCTTTTCCTGAAGCGAAAGGTAAAATAACATATCTGAATACCCCAGCGAGTAATGAGCAAGGGGTCCTATCTTTTAGGCCCTATCCAGAACACGGCCGCCATCTTGAAAGCCGCCATTTTGGATCAAGGAAGAGTTTTTCTAATGGGAAGGTGTTTATGTAGCCTATCAAGACTCGAATTGTCTCAGAAATTGATTACCACAATCACATTTTCAATATCTCCTGTGGTACAAATGTTACCTACATAGAAAGTTCTCATGCAGATGCTACTGAGCCCTCCAAAAAGAGAGGCACAAGCAGGGGCGTAACTCATAGTTGCCAACTTTTGAAAATGAAAAAGCAGGAAAGGGTAGTGGGCGGCGCGCGTGCCACACCCCTTCAAAAAGCCACACCCACTCCACCTAACTGCATATCGGCTTTGGAAGAAAGCCAGGTAGATGCCCTTATAGCCAGGTAGTAGCCCCCCCATAACCAGGTAGTGCCCCGTACAGGCAGGTAGATGCCCCCTTGTGGCAAGTAGATGCCCCCTCTGTAGCCAAGTAGATGCCCCCCCTGAAGCCACGTAGAGGCCCCCTCTGTAGCCAGGTAGAGCCAAATTTTAGCCAGGTAGATGCCCCCCTGTCTTAGCCAGGTAGATGCCCCCCATTTGTTAGCCAGGTAGATGCCCCCCTTTGTTAGCCAGGTAGTGCCCCCAATTTTGCCAGGTAAATGCCCCCATTGTTAGCCAGGTAGTGCCCCCTCTGTTGCCACGTAGATGCCCCCATTGTTAGCCAGGTAGTGCCCCCTCTGTTGCCAGGTAGTGCCTCCATTGTTAGCCAGGTAGATGCCCCCTCTGTAGCCAAGTAGATGCCCCCTCTGTAGCCAAGTAGATGCCCCCTCTGTTGCCAAGTAGATGCCCCCTCTGTTGCCAGGTAGATACCCCCATTGTAGCCAGGTAGAGCCAAATTTGTAGCCAGGTAGATGCCCCCCTTTGTTAGCCAGGTAGATGCCCCCCTTTGTTAGCCAGGTAGATGCCCCCCTTTGGTAGCCAGGTTGATGCCCCCTTGTTGCCAGGTAGATGCCCCCATTGTTAGCCAGGTAGATGCCCCCATTTTTAGCCAGGTAGTGCCCCCATTGTTAGCCAGGTAGTTGCCCCCATTGTTAGCCAGGTAGTTGCCCCCATTGTTAGCCAGGTAGTGCCCCCTGTGTTAGCCAGGTAGATGCCCCCTTTGTTTAGCCGGTAGTGCCCATTTTAGCCAGTAGAGCCCCCATTGTTAGCCAGTAAGCCCCCATTGTTATCCAGGTAGTGCCCCACGTCTGTTGCCAGGTAGTGCCCCCATTGTTAGTCAGGTAGATGCCCCCTTTGTAGTCAGGTAGATGCCCCCTCTGTTGCCAAGTAGATGCCCCCTCTGTTGCCAAGTAGATTCCCCCTCTGTAGCCAGGTAGAGCCAAATTTGTAGCCAGGTAGATGCCCCCATTGTTAGCCCGGTAGATGTCCCCCTTTGTTAGCCAGGTAGTAGTCCGCCTTTTTTTGCCAGGTAGATGTCCCCCTTTGTTAGCCAGGTAGATGCCCCCTTTGTTAGCCAGGTAGATGCCCCCTTTATTGCCAGGTAGATGCCCCTTTGTTTCCAGGTAGATGCCCCCGTTGTTAGCCGTGTGTAGATGCCCCCCATTTTAGCCAGGTAGTGCCCCCATTGTTAGCCAGGTAGTTGCCCCCTTGTAGCCATGTAGTGCCCCCTCGGTTGCCAGGTAGTGCCCCCTCTGTTAGCCATGGTAGTGCCCCCATTGTAGCCAGTAAGTGCCCCCTTTGTAGTCAGGTAGATGCCCCCTCTGTTGCCAGGTAGTGCCCCCATTGTAGCCAGATAGTGCCCCCTTATTGTAGCCAGGTAGAGTCCCCTCTGTTGCCAGGTAGATGCCCCCATTGTAGTCAGGTAGTGCCCCCTTTGTTGTTAGGTAGTTGCCCCCATTGTAGCCAGGTAGAGCCCCCTTATAGCTAATAAAAATAAAATAATAAAAGTCACTCACCTTACCAGGCTCCTGCAGCTCCGGACACCTCCGATCTCCTCAGCGACGCAGGGGAAGTGAGTGCAGCCGCGCATCACTTCCCCTGCGCCGCTGACCTGTATGTACGGCGCACCCCGGCACTGTACATACAGGGGGAGGAGGGAGCGATGCCTCCTACCTGCACAGCGAGACCTCCAGGCGGGTGAAGCGGCGCACGCCGCTTTTCACCGCCTGTGGAACGGACCGGCGGCGCCAGAGTAGCGCACCAGCGCTACTCTGGCGCCGCGGTCATTTAAAGAGCCCCTCGCTGCCTGCTGGCGTGGGAGGAATGCCAACCTCTGCCGGGAGGGCGGGGGGGGCAAGTATGGCGTAACTACCGGGTAGCAGGGTAGCAGTTGCTACGGGCCCCTGCGCTATAGGGGGCCCCGGGGCAGCTGCTACCACGTCTGCCACCCTGGTAATGCCGCTCCTGTGCCCGCCGGCAGTAAACTTAACAGTTCACTGCGGCGGGCGGGAGCTGAGGGGCCCGGCGCATACTGCCTCTGAACGCCCGGGCCCCCCCGGCCTGAGCGTTCAGAGGCAACGCTGGCCGGAGCTAGCAGAACGGAGCGACGCTCACTCCGTCCTGCTACTTCCCCTGCCGGCGCTCTGTGGTCACGTGGGCGCGCGCGGTAACGTCACATCACCGTGCCGCCCGCCCTGAGCACAGAGGCTGCAGAGAGACTGCAGCGCGGCGCATCGGGGGCGGTGACCGAGGGAGTAAACTGTTTTTTATTTTACCTGCCCCTAGCCTGCCTAAAACACCCCCTACCCCTGCCCCTCCCTAAACACCCCCTGGGCCTTACCTATACCCCCTAACCTCCTCCCTATACAGCCCCCAAGGGAACCTATCCCCACCCCCCCTACCTGCCTGCCTTTTACGGGCCCCCTAGCCTCCCTTTGCCAAACACCCCCCCAGCCTGCCTGCCTAAAAGCCCCCCCTAGCCTGCCTGCCTATTACACCCCCCCTAGCCTCCCTTTTGCCCCCCTTATTACACCCCCCCCTAGCCTCCCGCCTTTTACACCCCCCTGGGGCCCTCCCCCAACCCCCTTTATACACCCCCCTAGCCCTGCCTGCCTATTAAAAATTAAACAGCCCCCTACCCTCCCTTTCCTATACACCCCCTATTGGCTACCAAAAACCCCCCAAACCCCTACCCCCCCCTTGGCCTTATTCAGCCCCCTATTTCCTTTCCAATACACCCCCTACCCTTTCCCCCACCCCTGGCCCCAAATACAGCCCCCAAGCATCCCCCCCTTTGCCTTTTACAAAGCCCCCCAAAAGGGCCCCCTTAAACCCCTATAAAACACCCCCAAAGCCGCCTGCCTATAAAAGCCCCTGGGCCCTAAAAAACCCCCCCTAGCCTCCCGCCTTTTAAACACCCCCCCTACCTCCCTGCCTTTTTAACAACCCCCTTTTTCACCCCCTGCCCTGCCAAAACCCAACCCCCCCTACCCTGCCTGCCTATACAGCCCCCCTAGTGCAAATACACCCCTACCTGCCTGCCTTTTACGCCCCCCAAGCCTGCCGCCTATTACAGCCCCCAAACCTCCCTTTCCTTTTTACAGCCCCCTACCTTTTGGGGCCCTGCCTTTCAGCCCCCTAGCCTCCTGCCTAACAGCCCCCTGGGGGCAAACCTAAAACCCCCCCAACCCCTGCCGCCTATACGCCCCCTACCGGGCGCCTCCTAACACCCCGAATCCCCCACCCCCCTGTATTCCCCCAAAAAAAAGGCCCCCCTGAACCCCCCTAAGCCCCCCTGTACACCCCCTAATTTTTCCCTGTACACCCCCAAAGGGCCTTCCTGTACACCCCCCCAAAGGGCCCCCCTGTACACCCCCCCAAAGCTCCCTTTTAATACCCCCCAGGTTTCCTTTATATACCCCAAAAGGCTCCCAAAATAGCTCCAAGTCCCCTGCCTGAATAGCCCTAAATTTTAACCCGTAAAACCTTTCTGCCATATACCCCTATACCCCCCCGGGCTATTAAAAGGGGCCCCCTTTTAAAGCTGCCTAAACCCAACCTATATGGCCCCTAAACCCCCAAAAAACCCCCTTTCTCCTTTGTAGGGCCCTCCCTATAGCTACCTAAAGGGCCACCTTAGGGGCCCCCTTTTTGGGCTACCAAAACCCTTGCCTTTTTTGGGGCCCCATAAAACCTTTTTAAAACCCTCCCTTCCTAAATGGCCCCCCATATAGCCAGGGTGCAGGTGGGGAAAAAAGCCCAGGATTCTAAGATATTTTTGTCAAAAATCGCGGGGACAATGGGGGTGAAGGGCCCAACATGAAGGCGGGGACGGGAGGGCAAAAAAAGGGGAAAGTCAAGATTTGGTCAAAAGAAAACGTCCCTTTAGCCCAAAAGTTTTAACGCACTGTAATCACTTATATGCCCCCACAGGCTGTGTACACGGGCTATCTACCACTAAATGGCCACTGAAAGGGGGTTTTATATATAGCTGCAGAGCCTGTGTAAAACTGTTTGCCCAACCAAAAATATGGCACTGTTTTTAAAAAAATTTAAAAAACTGCAGAGCCTGTGTACATTGGTGTTTTACCACTATATGGTCACTGTTTTTGGGGGGAAAAATACAGTCCGCAGAGCCTAGTTACACTAGAATAAACCACTATATGGCCCACTAAATGGCAGTAAAATTGGTCTTTGTGACTGATCAGTAATATTTGGGGGGAAAAAAACGGGTAAACTATTTTGGGGAAATTTTGGGGTCTTGTTCTGGGGGTATAATCAAGTCCATATGTAGTAGAGTTTTTTGGGAAATTTGCGGGTTCTTAGTATAGGGGGAAATTTAAAATTGGTAGCAGAAATGAGGGTTTAGATGTAGGGGTGAGGTATTTACCCTTGTATTATCTAAAATTATCAAACAGCAAGCCCGGGGTACATGGCGGGGTCGGGGAGGGGGGCGAGGGGGGGGGGGGGGTAGGGGGCCCCATCCAAAAGTTTATTTTGGGGGGCCCCGGGGGCTTCTAAATTTTACCCCCCCGGGCACAAAACTCCACATTGACTCATGGGGGAAATTGATGTTTAAAAATTTTTCCTTCGGGAAGGGCCCAAAAAAGTAATCCCCAAACCAAGGATAAATGTGAACATAGTAAACCTGACACACGTCTATCTAATCCAGAGGGAAGCAGCAACCTTTAAGGAGGAGTTGATTAGAACATGTTGTTGGGTTACATAATCCAATGTTAGGACTTTTTTTTTACATTTTTCTAATTTCACTCATTGTAGATTGCTGGAGCTCTGGCAGAGGAAGGAAAAAGTTTGCAAGAAATTTGCTTCATTCGTGAAAACCGCTGCTTCCCGGGAAATTTGGGTTTAAAAAAGTAACATTTTTTTTTTTTAAACCCAAAAAAAAAGAGTAGACTTTAAGTTTCTCACTAACCCACGCCAGGCCTATCAAACAGAAAAAATTTAACAATGCAGAACTCTAAAGGAAAAATTTTACATTTTGTAAATTTCAAGCGTATTTCGGTGTGCAATTGCACTGCAATACGCGCGAAATACACCCCACAATTACAGTAATTCAGAGCTCTCATAGAGCGCTAGGAATTACGCTCGTCTTCCCCAGCATACAATACACACGTATTATGCGCCCGGGAGAAAGAAGTGACATATCACTTCTTCCCGGCGTTTAAATGTCGTGGATAATAGATTATACATGTATTAAAGGGGTTGTCTCGCTACAAAGAATAGCTTTCAAATTGTAGGGAACACAAAATAAAGACATTTTCCAAATATATTGCTTTGTTCTTCTGTTTTCCTTAAGGAGATACAAGTGAATTTATGACCTCCCTGGCTGTTTCAGTTCCCTCAGTAACCGACCTGTAAACAATTCTCCCTCCTGCTGTTTGTTCTATGAGATAGCAGTGAGTGATGTCATCACACAGGTCTCAGCAGTGTCTGTGCTGCTGGACAGTAAAAAGCTTGATTTATCTCAAGTAAACAGCACTGTAATTAGGGCTTTTGTTTGAGGGATCAGATAAAAAGTCCTGTAAGTAGTTTCAGAAGCTTTCTAAAAGCACTGAATCTGTTTTCTAAATTAGTCAAACCTGAAAAGCACAGGCTGCTGGATACCACGCAGTGGATGTTAAGCAAATTATAGCCTCACATTCTGACCAGGAGTGACAGAATTTCCATTTAATGCAGCGCGTATGAAAACCATCTGTAATGGGGAACAACTCATTAGGGAGCAGAATTCTTGATACTTACCTCAGCACTTCCACTGCATGGGGCGCCCACATGTTGAATCAAATGGTATCCCTTCCTGTATTATAATGGCTGTTGGAGGAGCAGAACTTCTCCAGTATTACTACCTCCAGCAGTGTCGTATCATGTGACCACCACACAGGTCATGTGACCCCCTGGTATCCATGTAACAGTAGTGTATGAAGGAGCAGAACTTCTCCAGAATTACTACCTCCAGCAGCGTCTTATCATGTGACCACCACACTGTTTGTGCCCAGAATCAGGTACTTAGTTTTTGGTCATTTGAATTCTCCAGCATTACTCCCTTTTCCAGCAGCGCTTACATGTGACCACCAACACGGGTCAGTGACCCTGGTAATCCAGGTAAGAGATGTAATGAGAAGCAAAAACTTCTCAGTATTACAACCTCCAGCGGGCACTTATCATGTGACCCCCAAAACACAGGTATGTGACCCTGGACCAGGTACAGTATGTAATGAGGAGCAGAACTTCTCCGTATTTTACAACCTCAGCGGGCATCTTATCATGTCCCACCAACACAGGTCAATGTGACCCCCTAGTATCCAGGTAACAGTAGTGTATGAAGGAGGAGAACCTCTCCAGTATTACTACCTCCAGCAGCGTCTTATCATGTGTGTCAGTACCTGTTGAGAAGATGCCAAATATTCTTCTCTTGCTTCATTTTTCAGATTTTTTTTTTACAGTTAACTTTATTAATAACATGACATTCCCTAGAGAGACAGCAGTTATACAAGTAATTACAGACACATTATTACACCATTATTCCTATTCAGTTCCCCATACATGTCCTATGATCCTGCTGCTGAATGCCAGAAGGTCACATGATTGATGCCAGGTTTAGTCCAAAATTTTGAATACATGTATATTAGAAAATTGTATGATTTTTTATGGCATACATAATGACAAAAACAATATAGAGTGGACAACCCCTATGAGTGTAGACTCATTTTGTATATTTTAGGTACACTGGGAGTCAGCCTCTCGCCATGCAGTGTGCCAGGCTCTGGACCAACTTTTACACTTGGCTCTGATGAGCTAGAACTGGGACTAGGTAAGAAGACTGAGTGCAGAGCTGTATGTTTCTATATGTATTGCGTATATGTGCATTTTAGTGATTCACTTCTCAGCCCTGTGTTGTTTAATCTGTTTAATTTCCCCCGTTTGTGTTTGCTCAGGGATACATGGAGAAGCTGGGGTACAGAGATACAAGGTATTCAGCTTGTTATTTTGATGAGGGTGAAAGTGACAACTTTGTCTATGTTTATCTATACAAGATCTCAATTTACTATCAGTTTAAAGTCATGTTTACATCAAGAAGCTTAATGGGTTTTTACCACTAAGGCATTTCATGCCTGGTTTGTCGTGATGCAGCTTCACTGTGTTCAAAGGGGGAGGGTGGGTTGATTTGTTTGAACTGCATATCATGCGAACCAGCAGACTTGATATCACCCTGCCTCTCCCCACAGGGTGCTCACACTAGTCAATCAAAGGTCTGTTTATGGAAATAGCTGTGAGTAGGTACAATGTAGCTGAGTGGTTAGCACTTCTGCTTCTCAGCATAGGGGTCCTAGGTTCAACCAAACATGTTTTTTTTTCTCAATGTTTATTTTTGCATTGTTCACTAATTACTAAGAAGTACAGAGGACTGGAGTAGAATGACAGCACCTGGGCTTGAACACGCACTCAACAGTGAGTGTATGTGATTACTAAACAGGGAATAGACTGACAGTAGCTGCCTGAGAAGAGAGATGATGTCTGAGCATGTGGGGCCAGGACTGCGGAGCTCTTGTCACTGGTCGTGTACCCTAGAGACAAGCTGTACACTATGGATCAATAAGGTAGAAGCTAAAACAAGAATTTTGGTAGGTGCCATGTCATATTTGAAATGCCCCCAAAGTACCAAAACAGCCAAAACCTTCCTGAATTTACCCCATTTTGGATTCAGCATCCCTCAGGGAACTCATACCAGGGTATATTATGCATTTTAGATCCACAGGTGTTCCACAATCTTTTTTTTTTTTTTTAAAGCTTTGGGTCATGTAAAAAAAACCCAAAAAACTGCAGCTCCGCCATAGTTTTTCGGGTTTATTTTTTTTTTTACTATGTGGGGGTTGTTATAATTACAACAATGTACATTTTTTATAGGTTTTTTATGCTTTAGTACTTTTACACGATAGAAATGCGTTTGTAAACAATTCTGTTTTTAGATCATCATAGTCTGACAACCATAACTTTTTTATTTTTTTGTATTTGTAGCTGATTAAGGGCTTGTTTTTTTTGCGGGATGAGCAGACCTTCTCATTGGTACTATTTTGGGGTTCATATGGCACTTTGTTTACATTTTATCAAGGTTTTTGGGAGGCGGGAAGAACAAAATACAGCAATCCTGGTAGTGTTTTTAAATTCTTATTTTTTTTTACAGCAGTCACCATGCAGTATAAGTTTACTCTGCAGGTGTATGATTACACCAATACCAAATTTATATTTTTTTTTATTCTAGTTTTAACACGTTTTTGCATTGCCATAGTCTGAGAGCTATAACTTTTTGATTTTTCTGTGTACGTTACTGTTTAAGGGCTGTTTTTTTGTAGGTTGAGTTGACGTTTTTTATGGGTATCACTTTCAGTCTTTCACCACAACTCAGTCTCTGGTTTCTAATGTTATATAACTCTGTGGTTTTTGTGGTTTTTAGGTAAGCTGTTTCTTATCATTTTTACATTTTACCACAACAGATGGTGTCTTGTGATGAGGTTGTGAAGATCATGATTGATCATATGACTGACCCAGCCAGCAAATCCAGAGTGGATGTACAGTCAGGTGAGCACAATGTATTTGCAAACCTCACTAATAAATTTAAAGGGAACCTGTTAGTTGCTTTATACGATTTGGAATAGGATTTGCGAGTAAATCCTAACCGGACTCCTTATGTGACAGTAGGAGTCCTGCTTACTCTGCCCATATAAAGTGATTGACAACTTTTCCTTTTATATCAGTTACAGTGCTAAATATACTGCAACATTGTTCAGTATAAAGACTTCCAGGCTTCTTCTGCTTTTGCGTGTGTCATGAGAGCGGAATCTCTCATTCTCTATATTTACTGTGTATGGGAGACATCATATCCGCTATTCTCCACACACTCTAAAGCTAACAGAAAAATACAGATTCTGACCTACACATTGTATTCCTGATTCTTTTTAATATCATATCTTGTTTATGTTCCCCACTTGTGACGTATTGAAATTTTTCAATAAAATTCAATAAAAAAAAGCAAAGGGAAAAAACTGAGAATTGGACATAAAACCTGCGACACCTAAGAGGAAAAACTGGTGAAAAACATGCAGCATATGTGTCATAAAAGGGTCAGGAATAGCGTTATTACTCCAGCCAGTCACACACTGAAAGCCATTCGTGTACATCTTTGGAAAACCCCTTTTACAAACTATAAAACCATGAAAGCGTGCATTCACGTTTAGAAACATGTTACGATTTTTATGTCATAAATCTACAGTGAGGAAACTTTCTACACCAACTTTGTTTTCCTCAATTTAGATAAAAAGTATAGAGATTGCTATGGCTTATACTATTGTCTGTATTATCCACTGCTGCATTCGCCATTCTGTAGGTTTCGGAGCTGAAATCCCAGTGATTGGTCTCTTGTAGGTAGCATAGTCTATTTTAATACATTTTAGCGATTGGCCAGGATACCATCAGTCGTCCCACCATAAGTGATTTATGCCTTTTGCTGTCAGTAAACCATACATGTATGTTTCTGGAAACCCCCTATGAATTAATGTCATGCTGTTGAATCCTATTTTCACGCCAATATCATTGGGGGACACAACACCTGGGGTACAGGCACTTACCCTAGGAGGCTGACACTAGGCGGACCAAACATGTTGGGCCTGCCCAGATGGACTATATCCTTTCTGCTGATGCCAGGTGATCGGTTTTCAGTCTAGTGTCCGTAGGAGGCAGACGCTCTGCGGAGTCTTCACCTTTTGAGCCATTAAAGGGGATGTGTCGCTTCTTCAGTTTGGCTGTTCTCTTGTAGCTTTATTTTCTCAGTTCCTGAAAACCAGGGGCATTTCTAAGCCTCCCAGCTGGGTGTTTCTTAACTGAAGGGGGATGATATCATCCTCCCTCTTCACTGTTCCTGCTCACTCCTGATTCAGTGTGTTCCCCCCCCCCCCCCCGCTCCCGAGCCACTGTGTCCTTCCTCTCCTTTTACAGTCTTATTTTGTAAGAGCTTTTTACATACCACAGGCCGGCATTCAGTCTAGACAGCCTTCTATGAACTCAGAGCACTGATCTCTTCTCCTCTCACAGCTGGAGGTTTGTTACAGTTGAATCCAGTCTTCTATGAACTCCTCCAGAGCACAGATCTGTCTCCCTTCTATGCAGGAGCATTAGGCAACAAGGCACAATGCTGCTGTTTTCTGATTTATAGAAGCAGCTGCAGTGTCACTGAGGAGCTGGTGGCTGTGCAGAGTGAAATGTTGCCGGCCCCTTACATGCAGGAGCATTAGGCACCGAGGCACATTTCTGCTGTTTTCTGATTGTAGAAGCAGCTGCAGTGTCACTGAGGAGCTGGTGGCTGTGCAGAGTGAAATGTTGCCGGCCACTTACATGTAGGAGCATTAGGCACAGAGGCACAATTCTGCTGCTTTCTGACTGTAGAAGCAGCTGCAGTGTCAACGAGGAGCTGCTAGCTGTACAGAGCGAAATTGTTGCCGGCCCCTTATTCTTAGTGAGAGAGGCAGGAATGCGCGCTCCCGTGAATACGAACCGTCAGCCAATGAAATGAAAGGAGGTGGGATCCAACCGGCACTGGGAACAGTGTTTACACAAAACGAAGATAAGAGAGACAGTGAAAACAAGACAGCTTTGCTAATGACATCCAATTGCAAAGTTGTTTTCACTGTCCCCTTATTCTGAAGACCATTTAATTAATACAACCCCTTTAAGTTTCCCTACGATTGTTTTCATGAAAAGTGGCCTTCCTGGTGGCCATTACTTCCATCCGCCGGGTGTCCGAACTGGCAGCTCTATCATGTAAATCCCTTTTCTGGGTACTCCATAAAGACAAGGTTGTCTTACATCTCGTTCCTTCGTTTCCCCGTAAGGTGGTTTCATCGTTTCAAATCAATGAGGACATAGTTCTGCCCTCTTCTTGCTCATCATCTTCTCATCCTCGAGAGCGATCGTTACATTATATAGACGTGGTCAGGGCCCTTTGGATCGACCTCTCTGTTACGGAATCCTTTAGGTGCTCCGAAGCCCTCTTGGTCATTCCAGAGAGTCCATGCAGGGGCCACCATTGCCAGCTGGGTCCGATCTGCAATTTTGGAAGCCTATCGGTCTAAGGGCGAACCCCTTTCATTTCGGGCGGCTTGGCATCAAGCTTCAGCTTTACAGGTTTGCAAAACTGCTACCTGGGCTTTGGTCCAAACGTTTTCTACCAAATCCATACCTTGGCCTCGGCCGTACGGTACTTCCGGCATCAGTGTGCTAAGGGCTGCCACGGCTGATGATTTTTTCAATTGTTACTTCTTTTGTCTCCCACCCTCTGGGACTGCTCTTGGACATCCAAGGTGCTGTGTCCCCCAATGATATTGGCAATAAATTTGGATTTTCATAAAAATCCTTTTCTCGTCCGATTCATTGGGGGACACAGGTCCCTCCCTCTTTTTTTCCCTCATGGAATCCGATTTTTTGGGTTTTTCTCTCGGCCACGGCTTTTGTACCAACTGATCAGCTTGGTGTGAGCAGGATATAGAGAGGTAGAGTCCATCTGGGGGGGCCCAACACGTTTGGGCCTGCTAGGGCGAGGGCCTATACCCCTAGGTGCTGTGTCCCCCAATGAATTGGACGAGAAAAGGATTTTACAGTAAGTACAAAAATCCGAATTTGTCATCTCTTAGTTTTTCTAGTTTTCATTGTCTCATAAATTTTAATCTCTCAATTTTATTGTTTCTTCAGGTGACCCCATTATACTGATTGTGAATAACCTGGGAGGTTTATCTTGTCTGGAGCTACAGATAGTAGCCAGCTCGGCTGTTCGGTTTCTAGGTATGTAAAAATATATTGATTCATTCTTTCAGTTCATCCTTCAATTAAATTTATTAAACCTTTTATTATTGTGTTAAAGAGGGTCGAGGGCTTCGTATAGAGCGTGCAATGACTGGATCCTTTATGTCTGCTCTTGAGATGAGTGGAGTCTCCCTCACCCTAATGAAGACATCATCAGTAATTCTGCAGCTCTTTGGTAATGACATCTCTGCCCTGATCTTACAACATAAGATATATACTTGTACTTTTTCCGTCATTTTATAAATGCTGTCAAATGTTTGCATTATCACAGACAAGGATACATCAGCTCCTGCTTGGCCTCGAGTACCACATGTACCTGTCACAGGTTGGACACGCACCTTCCCATGTGCTCCTGAAAGCCCACAGCCGAAAGAGTCTCATCCCGATGGTATGTCCAGTGAACACTTATCAATAATTCTATCCTATTATCTGTGTTTGTAGATAGTACAATGCAGTTGTCAATGATGATTATGTAGCCAGAACACACCATGGTCCTGGATTTGCATATATTATGGGACACTTAGGGCGATATGTCCCAACACACCAACGCCAGTTTTTTGGTCTATTTTGCGACAAAAACCCAGTTTTTACGCCATATTCTTGTTGAAAATGAACTTTTCGTACACCAAAACTAGGCACATTATACACCGGGAACGACACTTCGTAATGCACCTAAATATGGTGCGCTGTGCGCCACTGTCGCGAAATGCGCCTATTGAGGCGCCTTACATATGTTATGGGCCCCCGTCGGGCAATGAGCCTCGATAGACGCATACCATATACTACCAATGATATGCTATGTGCCGAGTGTTGAGCAATGCGCCCTTTTTTTTGATGCAATGCGGCCTTTTTTGATACAATGTGCCATTTTAGGTGCACTAAGTAATCTATGCAAGGTATATCTGACGGCAATTTTTAGAAAGTATCGGACTTTCAGGCGCACTTTACACTGATTTAATGCGCCTAAAACTGGCCACTTTTCGGACATGTCGCCCTTGTTGTTTCCATGTCATAGAGCAAACTATTGTGTCTGGTTACTATTGCGTAATAGTATTACATAACTTACTATCTCTATAGTGTAGTAGTACCTACTAGGGACATAACTAGAATTCATAGGGCCCCATAGAAAATTAAATGGGTCCTACCACCTAATGAAAATAAACTGAAACAGCAGCATAAGTAGCCACAATTAAAGGTATGAATAATACCACCATATAGCCGGAAACCCAAATAGTAGAGCTGGAGAGAAGTAAGCCACCAACTACGTGTTGCATACAAAAAGGAACAATATTCTTGTACCTGAGTGGACCCGCTCACCCTTTGGGCCTAATAGCAGTTGCTGTGGCTACTATATCTGTAGTTACACCTATGGTTCCTACATAGTCCATTGTTAAAAATGTTGTCCAAACTACACAATCACACTTAATATCCCCGTTTGGGGCTTAAGTGTTATAGAGGAGGTCCTCCGCTATTAGGGGATGTTCAAATTGGCTTATTTCAGAACGTATCTTGGGGCATAATTGCGCTGCAGTGCGCCCCCAAAATACACCCTGTAAATACGGTAATCATAGCTTTCGTACAGCTCTGCTATATCTATTTTAATGCCAATGGTACCTACATATTCCATTGTTAAAAATGTTGTCCCAGCTACACAATCACACTCCATATCACTGTTTGGGGCATATGTATTGTAGAGGAGGTCCTCTGTTATTAGGGAATGTTCACACGGCTTATTTCAGGACATATTTCTGGGCATAATTGCACTGCAATGCAGTCTGAAAGCCTATGTTCACACGGCGTAATTGTAGCGCGTATTACGCCGGGTGATTTGGCAGTACTCCCGTGGCGCAGGGGAGTCGGCAGCCTGCCGGCCCCATAGAAATGCATTACTCATGGCGCGTATTCGCCGCAAATAACTGACATGTCACTTATCTCCCCGCGCGTACAATACGATCGTATTGTATGCCCGGGGAGAGGAGGCGTAATCCATGCTTCTCTATGAGAATTGTGGATTACTGTAATTTCAGTGCACCTTGCTCATATTAGAGTGCAAATATGCAGTAAAATACCCGCCGAGGGCCCGTTTGTTGCCGCGCTCCGGGGGCTCTACTCTAAACCGTCGGCTTCCATTAGACTACCTCACGCTTTATCTTCCAAAATAACTATTAGTAATGGAACTAGACAGGGCTGCCCCCTCTCCCCACTTTTGTTTGCCCTTTGTATTGAACCTTTGGCTGCGGCGGTTCGGCTAGCATCAGACATTAAGGGGGTCTCAGTGGGAGGAAGGGAATTTAAAATTTCGCTGTACGCGGATGATGTCCTGTTAACGCTCACTGATCCCATTACGACTTTGCCTAACCTCCACTCCCTTTTAAATAAATTCGGTACATTATCGGGTTATAAAATAAACACGGCAAAAACGGAAGCATTATCTATTAATATTCCGAGAACCATGGTTGACCACCTCAAGGTAAATTATAGTTATCGTTGGAAGGATTTTCCTGACCTCAGAATACTCTTCCCTGTATAAGCATAACTTTCCGAAATTACTTATGGAGATAAAACAAATATTAGACCGATGGAATAAATTGGCGTTATCTCTATTTGGGCGGATCGCAGCTATTAAGATGTCGATCTACCAAAGTTAATGTATCTCTTGAGACGCTCCCAATCCAATATCATTAGCAACCCTGAGATCCCTGCAGGCGGATTTTATCCATTTTATATGGGCTCGTAGGAGGCATAGGATATCTAGAAGTGTATTGCTTGCCGGGAAAAAACAGGGTGGGCTCTCAGTACCAGACGTGGTTAAATATTATTGGGCAGCACAAATTAGGGTCATACCAGCTTGGTCTCAGCTATATGCATATACTAGATGGATGGAGCTTGAGAAGCTGTGGATGGCGCCTATACATCCAAATTCGTTACTCTGGGCAACTACTAAAACTAAAATAGAAACTCCACTGTTACATTCCATGTCCCTGACGAGAGCTATTTGGCAGAAATGCTGTGACAGGTTCGGGCTATGCTCTAAGGCGTCCTCTATGACGTCCTTTCTGTTTCATCCGCAGTTGGGAGAGGGTCGGATGGACGAAAGATGGCGACCGTGGTTTCAGAATCAACTGTTCCGTTTTGCGGATATAGTGGACTCACGTACTTTAAGAATAAAATCTTTTCAAGAACTGCAGGCTCAGTTTGGGTTACCGTCCTCTGGTCTCTTTTCATATTTACAGGTTAGACACTCTATGAGTTCGGTGTTGGGGGGGGGGGGGATGAGGTTTCCAGACCTTCTCCCTTTGAGCAGATTTGCCGAACAGGTACTTCTACTAGGGGACTGATTTCGGCTATATATCAGATACTGCTATCCCCCAGTCGGGAACCGCCGGCGCCGCATGCATATATGTCTAAATGGGAAAGGTTTCTGGGATTATCCCTGTCACTGGAGGAATGGCAAAATGTTTGGCTACAGGCCTCTAAGTCCTCGATATCCATACAGTATAAGGAAAACCAATTTAAGGTGTTAATGTATTGGTATCACACGCCTGCTCTCTTGCACAGGTTAAATCCATCTCTCCCGGATGTGTGTTGGAGATGTGGGGAAGCTGGAGCAGATGTTCCTCATGTTTTTTGGGCTTGCACCAGGATTGTCCCCTTTTGGAGACAGGTTCAGTCGTTGGTTTTTGAGGTACTTCAGGTTTGGGTTCCTTTTACGCCCCAAAATTATATTTTGAATGTTCCATTCCCTTCCTTGGGTCGTAGACGGGGTAGACTATTTCTATATAGTGTAACAGCGGCCAAATGTGAGATTGCTAAACACTGGAAACAGGCTCTTCCCCCTTCTAGAGAGGCACTATATTCCCGAATCAAGGAAGTTAGGGACATGGAGTATCTCACAGCCCTCAAAAATGATGAGTTGGAGTCCTTTGACGCGATCTGGAAGCTCTGGGAGGACTATTGTACTCTCCAGGAACTCTGATGTGATATATTTGATACATGATCCCATACTGCGGTCCTATTCCCTTTAATAATTGTTTTCTCCTTTTGTATCTTGTCTTGTCTAATCTCATGAGTGCGTAACTCATATATTTAGTTTTGTCGGTATATATGACTTATTGCATTGATTTGTAGGAGTGCTGAACATATTTGCTGTGGTTAATGTGTGATGTTTATATATTGAGATATACACTCTATGTAGTTATATACTATGTGATGTGCATGTTATGTGTTATTACGTTGCACTTAAGTGAAAAAGTAATAAAAATACAGTTAAACAAAAAAAAAAAATACCCGCCGAAATTCCCCTGTGTGAACATAGCCAACTACGCCCTGTAATTATGATAATCATAGCTCTCATAGAGAGCTATGATTACCTGCTGTCTTCCCTGCCGAAAGTGAACAACGATAACAAAAGGGAATGGGGCCGCCCCCACGCTTTAGAAGAATGCGCTAATCAGCGCATTCTTCTAAACACATGGCGTCTTCTGGCACGTACAGGTACGCGCAGCAGGACGCTGTGTGAACATACCCTTAGGGCTTGTTCACACGACGTTTTTGTGATCCGTTTTACGGATCCGTTTTTACGGATCCGCAAAACGGATCTAACAATTGTCGGTGTGATTAACATTGCTTTCAATAGCAAAAGCGCATCGCCATTCACACTAGTGATCGCCGGTGCGCTTTTCGCGATCTGCTTTTCGGATCCGTTTTAAGAATTGACATGTCAATTCTTCTTGTGTTTTACGCAAGTGAAATCCCCATAGGAAATAATGGAGTGCGCTTTTGGCATCCCGAAAGCGGATCCAAAAACGCAGCATACATTTGGATCCGTGTTCGATGCCAAAAACGCATCCGTAAAACGCATTGGATTTAAATTAAATATCAAATTTGAATATTATGTTTGGGTTATATTTCGTTTATAAATGTATATAATTATATATATATATATGTATATAATAGTATATAAATGTATATTTATATAAATGTGTGTGTAAATTGATATATATATATATATATATATATATATATATATATATATATATATATATCTATACAATATATATATTTAGTTTGTAAATGATTTCGTTTATAAATGATTGTTATTACGGTAATTCATTTCCATGGGGTGGGTTTGAAAACTATTGGTTGATTTAAAAAAAAAATAAAAAATAGGGGGGACGGGTTCTAAAATCATAGGTGTATGTACAGTTGATTGACACTAGGTAAAAAAAGTTTTTTTTCTTGGTCATTGATAGGTTATATTATATTTAAATTGCAGTTTGATAGGTTCGTTTAAATATAACATTGAAAAGACGGATCCAAAAACGGATCCGTAAAACGCATGCAAAACGCATCCAATACGCATCCAAACAAGGGTCAGCTGGTGCGTTTTCTGGATCCACTTTTTGGAGCAGTTTGCATCCAGTTTTCGCAGGATAAAAACGGATCCGTAAAACGCATCCAAAACGTCGTGTGAACAAGCCCTTAGACTCCGCTATTACATGACCACTGATTTATTTGAATGGACAGTTTGTAATACTACATTTCACCTGCTGTAGCCGCTGCAGATCAAATGCATTTTCCTTGCCAATAACAAGTGCAGTAATCAGCTGATCACTATGGAACTTTTAGGATAAATCTTCTAAATGCAGTGGTGTCCGTAAACTAACATCATAGCTTAGTGTTCGTACAGTAGCATCCATGGAGTGCTGTTAAATATAAGTACCAATAAAATTGTGCTCACAGATATGGAGTTGTCCAGTCAGAAAAATGTATGTTCTAAATAATATCTGTCCTAAAGATACACTGTTTTGGTCCTGCCTCATGTGGCTTTTAACATTAGGAAACAGGGGATATGCACTGAGGCAGAGAGGAAGGAAAAGAGACAAAATAATCCTGGGGCTTTTAATTTTAGGCCAGGTTCACACAGCGTATAGCGGTGCATAGTGTGCATGGTGCTATACACCAGTGCGTACTTCTAAAGCGCTCCGGTGAATTGTGATGTTGTGAAGGGAATGCTGGGTCAGAGGGGGATGTCAGAATCAATGTCATTAAACATTGTATATAATCTCTAGACATACTATATACACACGCAGTCCCCAGGTTCCGAATAGGAACTGTAGGTTTGTATGTAAGTCAGAAAAGTTACATTTTTAAATTATAACTCCAGCAAAAAATGTTTTTAGTTTTGGAAAGTGCAGGAAAAGGTTAACACCCCTTTTAAATTTGTTTTGCTGTCTCTGCCCCTGTTTAGAAGTTTCACCTCACTTTCTGTCTCTCATGTGTTGCTGTGGCATGCTGGCACTTGTAGTTTCACAGCTAATAGCTGCTGTGGAACATGGAACTACAAGTGCCAGCATGCCACAGAATTCACTTTCTAAGGGCACTAGGTACGTGCCGGGGAATACGCTCTAAAATCATAGCACTCAATGAGTGCTATGATTTTACCATATTTGCGGGGTGTACTTCGCGCGCATTGCAGCTCCTTACAGGGCAAAGGGAAACCGTTTTCAAACAGGAAATGCTGCAGCTTGGCTGCAAAGCAGGGAGGTTAAATACAGCACAGGAAGAGCACAAATAAGCACAGAAAACATTACAGTGAGATAAAGACTCCTGCAAACATTTTGAGTAATTCTTTTTTTTTTTTTTTTTTATTTTTACTTAACTGGCTTATAGGCACATTAAAGGGCTTGTCCCCACGGCACAGGTCATTGGTCGGTTTTTCAGGTGGCTTGACGTTCTACAAACCGTCTGAAAACTGAGAAGCAACACTACCCATAGACTTCAATAGATAATCTGTGCAGCAGTCCCCACTGCACGGATTTTACCCTGGAAGGTACTTTATACCGCTGGCGGTCCGAAAAAGTTAGAACATGTTCATTCTTCCGCCCGCTTTTCGGGCAGAAGATGAACATGTGGGTGCGAAGGGTTATTGCTGGCATCCGGGACCGCGGACAAAAGCCGTCCCCCTGTGTACCAAAAAGAGACTAAATACCGGTCGGGAAATCCAACCGGTATTTGGTCTTTGCCATGTAAACGGACCCAAAGGCCATGTTCACACGGCTTATTTCGGGGCGTATTTACGGATGTATTTATGTCCGCAAATACGTCCCGAAATACGTTTCAAATATGTGACACAAAGTGTGGCGTGTATTTCGCGTCGTAAATACCTTCCCCATTCTTTACTATGGGGATTTACGGTGCAAAATACGCCTCTATAAGTGACGGGGGACTTGATTTTACGAGCGTATTTACGTCCGCAAATACATCACGAAAATACGCCTAGTGTGACCGACGAGGCGTATTTTACAGTTGAATCAATGCTAATCTAATTGTTCATTATTTGAAACGTATTTCAAGACGTATTTGCGGACGTAAATACGTCCGTAAATACGCCCCAAAATAAGCCGTGTGAACATAGCCTAAGGCCCCGTTCACACGACGGATTTGGCCGCGGTTACCGCGGCCAAATCGCATCTAGATTATTAACATGGTTTCCTATGGGAAACTGCGTTAGTATTCACACTCCGCGGGTTTGGCCGCGGCCAGACCCGCGCGTGTGAAGAACTCTCCTGTCAATTCCTGACAGGGAGTGCACTGCGCGGCGGCCGCGTGGTGCTGCCGCGGCTGTCAGCACGGGTGTCGCCATGGGTGGTGCGTGGCTGGGATGCGGCTCGCGCCGTGGTTTGCCCCTGCTATTAATTTGCATGGGGGCAAACCCTCGGCGCAAGCCGTGCCCCAAACCAAGCCCCCTCCCGCACCGAGACCAGGCCCACCGCCCGGGCTGCAAACCCGCATCGGGAGACGCGAGTTTGCGGCGCGGTCTGACGAGGTTTTGGCCGCGGGCGAAACCCGTGGCCAAAAGCCGCCGTGTGAACGGGGCCTAAAAGTGTAGAGGCCTCTCTGGTGTTAGGTGGCAGTAGAGCAACCCTCTGGTTTTCTTTTCTGTAGGCATAGGAGGGCTCTTGATAAGCTACCACTGTCAGCCTATAGATATATTCGGGATGTTTTTTATTCCTTAGTAAGACAAAAATTTCAAAAATTTATTTGTAAGCAGCTACAGGATGAAATTATGGTCATGGTAAAAAACATTGTATATCACAGACCTTCCACACCATTTACTTCATTTTTTTTAGTATATCAAAAGGTCACATATTGTGCCAGAATTTGTACTTTTGCATTCACTAGCTATCTTCCCTCTTTTTTTCATATTCTTTTCATATTTTTTTTCATATTTTATGCCAAGTATTTTTTTTGTTGCTCAAATTAATTGTGTTACAACGTAGACTTACAGACCATCTTTGTGTTAGCCATAAGTGTGCAGGTCTACAAGCGTGTGCTGACCCACATATGCAGCTCTCTCCTATCCATGGAAGATGAGTTAAATGATCTGGACCGGTCCGCTGGGGATGGTGATTGCGGGAGCACACATGCAAGAGCGGCCCATGGTGAGTTACATCTTATAACATTGTGGTATATGATGCCTTCTACATATGGATTTTAAGTCTTGAATCTCTGCAGCCATCCAGGACTGGATAAGCAGTGGGCAGCTTCCCTCTCACCCATCGCGGTTACTTGCAGCATTGTCACATGTATTGCTGGAGAAGATGGGGGGTACTTCGGGCGCGGTGAGGAAATATCATCGCATTATTATGCAATTGTGTGCCGCTAGTTTTATATGAAAAATCTTATACAGTTTCGCTTATTACAGGATTTAATTCTGAATGTATCTGGACCACAATCCTTAACTTGTGGCGTATAGGTTTTTTTTTTCCTGCCTCTTTCCACTAGAAATTGGTTTTAGGTGCACAGTAGTGCCAGTAATTATGCTTACCAGCACCTGTTTATAGGATTTCCAACGGGCACAACAGTCTTCTATTGGGGTTTGTGAAGCCCACTCTGACCTGCTTAAAGACACTGGGGTACATTTAACAAGGCAGTTGCACCAGAATTCTTGCCCAATTTGCCCCAAAAATGATGTTGTACATGCATTACACCACATTTATTATGTGTTTTAGACAGTTTCTTGACACTTGCGTGCATTCTTGCATGGCAAAAGAGGTGTGGTCTTGGTAAAAGGAGAGTGGCCTCTTTAAAGAGAGGCGTGACTTAGCATGCAATGCTCTGTTGCCAAAAAATGTGCCACCATCTTGGCGCAGTTAGTGGCATAAAGTAAGCCAAAGTAAAAAAAGGTTTAAAGTTAGATTTATGAACAACATGATAAAGCTAGTGCGTCGGAAGACTGTCTAGTCTAACTTTACACTAAGCGTTAAACACGTAGCCATTGTTTTCATTGGGCATCCATAGGCAAATGGGACCCAGGTGGTGAATGTATGTCACAGGAATCTTTGTGTGTGGTCTTAGGATGTATAGGCAGTTAAAAACCATTGTGGAGCAGGAAGCCATTGGCTCCTGGCACTGACAGTTAGTTTTATAAGCTGCAGGCTGCCTACAAGACATCAGTGGGTGCCCTGACATTGGTGGTGTGATGATATAGGTGTGCTTGGTGGTGACCAGAGACATGGCTTCATGTGGGGTCATGTACTTGGACAGGGCCCACTGCATTGCCATGCTTGGGAGCCCATAATGCCCATATGACGGCCCTGTTTAGACAGTATTGATAAATCTGCCCCTCTGTGCTTTTGATGCAGACAGGAAGTCAGTTTATATATTTCTATGGGACCAACAATGAGCATTCTACAAGAATGCAAAGGAGGATTAAGTTCCTGGTCACACAGCAGACATCATGGACGACATGTATGAAATTTGGAGTGTTAACGGCAAATTTCATGCGCCTAACATTAGTCTAGAATGCGCCTGATTTATGAACACGCTCTACAGCAATAATAAATCAGGCGCATTCTAGTGCTAGGACGACAGTTCTGGATCAGGTAGGCAATTCAGTAAGAATTGAATTGAATTGCCTACTGCTTCTGGAGTATCTACAGCCGGGTACCCATCTCCTTATTTGCACCGTGTGTGGACGGATCTGATGCGGAATCCTAATGAAGCCTTACTACCGGTGAGCGTTTACCTGAATCTTGTTTTGTATGTTTTCTGGATCAGGTAAACCACTTTGAAAGTGGTTTACCTGTTCCAACAGTAATGCACGTGGAATTGCCTTACTGAAGCTATAAATCTATAGCTTCGTATGGTTCTAGTGCGCCTCGCCTCCCACACGCCCCCCCGAGATTGGCCGCATTACTAAGCGCCGCAGGCACTATGTAACGCGCCTGAGAGTGGCATGCGGGAGATTTAAAAATGTATGAATGGGACTGTGCCTAATATCGGGCTGAAAAGACACCAGATATTTGGCGCAGCCCCGTTCATATATATCGCCCCATGTGTTTCAGCAGGTCATATAGCCAAACAGAAGGCTATTGCTAATCCTATCTTCAGCCACCATGGAGCAAAATTACTAGCACTGCTGTGCACCTAAAACCAATTCCTAACGAAAAAAAAAAAAAGTGTTTCTTTAAATTTAGCATCAGTGAACAACAGTCATATCATATAATAATTTTTAATTACACAGCATCATCGGATTTCACCTATAATATGATCACATTTTCAAATGCAATGGGGCACATTTACTAAGGCAATTACAAGGCTTTACGCCACATTTATTATGTGTTTTAGAAAGCTACTAGACACTTATAAGCCTCGTCCATAAAAAGAACGTGGCTAAGGGTAGATGCGTTTGGATCCGTGTTTCGGACCCAAACACGCATCTAACAATGTGCAGTGTGGTTTACATTGAAGGCAATGTAATATATGCATCGCCATTCAGACGTCTTTCGGATCCGTTCAAATAACTGACATGTCAATTCTTGATCCGTTTTACGCAGCAGACGCCCTATTTAAAACTATAGGATGCGTTTCTACTGCAGCAAAAATGCATCCAAACACGCCGCACACTTTGGGTGCATGTTGGATGCGTTTTACGCAGCACTATTGAATGTGTTTTTCGGATCGAAAACATATCCAAAAACATAATCAAAAACAGCGTGTGAACATACCCTAGGTGGAAAGGGTCCTGCTTAGTGAAAAGGGCGTGGCTTTGCGTACAGTGACATGCGCCGAAATTTTAGTTACAATTAGTGGCATAACGTAAGCCAACTATTAGAAGGTGTTCAGTTAGACTAGATAAGTTTAAACATGCACCAGATTTATAAAGGCTATGATAAATGTGGCACATTCTAGACTGTCTAGTCTAAGTTTACACTAAGTGTTAGACTGTATTGATAAATCTGCCCCATTACATATCTTTTTCTGTGCTAGTTGTTAGTTAAAGGCACCAATGTATTAAAATCTATCTGCTTTTTATCTCAACTCTAGCTATATAGTCTTTTCTTAATGGCTGCCGCACAACCCTTGGAGAAACAATCCGGGCCACAGGAATGGGCGGCAGCGATGGAGGCTGGGATACAGGCTATGAAGAGGTAAAGGACAATAATAATAATAATAATAATAATAATCTTTATTTATATAGCGCCAACATATTTCCGCAGCACTTTACAATGTAAAGGGAATAATTACAGACAAAAGAAAGACATTACACAGTGAAAGCTACTTACAGGTGAGACACAAGGTGTGAGGGCCCTGCTCGCAAGAGCTTACAATGAAAATTATTCTCATTTTTGAAGCTAGGCTTTAGTGAGGACTTAACTAAATTCTTCTAATATAATGATGTTATGAATATATTACCCTTTAGTTGTGTTTGTTCCGATTATAACACTCATGGGTGACTATTCTAAAACAACAATTAACTTTTAATTTATCTATTAAGAGATTATGCCTCCGTCACTTCTCAGCCTCTTCCACTCCCTCCCCCATATTATTATTATTTCACTCAGTCCTAATTCACTAAGGGAATCTGTGTAGCAGAAGAGACATTCAGCTTCATGAAGAGCCCAGGTTATAGCTGCCCATAAACGTCTATAGGGAGGGGAAAGAGATGGTGCTTGATGTATAGTGAGTGCCGTATCTCACCTCAATGCTGGACTCACAGCTACATTGCTCCTTATTGTTGTCTAGTGTCTTTCATGCTGCAGCTTGTGTGTGAGACCTCCCTGCTCTCACTTTCTCTTCCTTCCTCCTGCTCCCCTCTCTGTGCAGACCTTCACCCCTATAACAGAGTCCTCTCCTCTATACAGGCTGCTGTTCTCCTTCATACAGATTATTCACTGCTTTACACTGACTGCACCCGTCTTCCCACAACCTGATCTTTGCCCTCACATCTATTGGTCACTCCTTGACAGTGACTGCTTCCTCGGACCTCGATTGCTCCCCTCTTTACATCCCCTCCTCCCCCTCAACATATAACTGCTCATAAAAGTCTATGGGGAGGGAAAAGATGGTGCTCGATGTATAGTGAGTGTCTTATCTCACCTCAGTGCTGGACTCACAGCTATACTACTCATTACTGCTGTCTAAGGTCTTTCATGCTGCTGCTTGTGTGCAAGACTTCTCTGCTTTCACTTCCTCTCATCCGTCCTCTCAATAGGCTTCTATGGGCAGCTGTAACTTGAGCTATCTGTAATGCTGCTTCCGGTCCCTTGTGCAAGATGGATTCCTACGCTTGTGGCCTAGGAGTTATGGTGGCGCCACTCACTGAAACAGAAATAGTAGGGTGGGGCCAGTTAGTAGATGGTGGAATTCAGTTTTAGTGAGGTTTAGTTTAAGATACAGAGAGGACATGATGTCAGAGACAGCAGACAGACAGTCACTGGTATTTTGTAGCAGGAGTGATGTCACGGAAGAGGTGTATAATTCGGTGTCATCAGCGTAGAGATGGTACTGAAAGCCAAATCTGCTGATAGTTTGCCCAATGGGGACTGTGTAGATTGAAAAGAGGAGAGGACCTAGAACTGATCCTTGAGGAACCCCAATAGGAGAGTAAGAGGGGAGGAGGTAGAACCTGAAAATGAGACACTGAAGGAGCGGTTAGACAGGTAGAATGAGAACCAAGAGAGCGGTGTCCTGGAGGCCAATGGCGCTGAGCAGAAGTTGGTGAACTATGGTATCAAACACTTCAGAGAGATCCAGAAAAAGCAACAACGTGTAGATGCCCTGATATTTAGTTGTGAGGAGATCATTTGAGACTTTAGCCATAGCAGTTTCTTTGAAGTGTGAAGTACGGAAAACGGAGGGGGAGGGTTGAGAAGAGAGTTTGTAGAGAGATAGCAGATTAGACCATAGTAGACCAAGCATTCCTGGAGTTTAGAGATGAAGATACAACAGTTTTGGAAAGGATATAAGTGCTTAACCCACTGCCAATATGATAACTTAGTTCAATGGACCTGATCCTCTAGCCGTCGGCCACGGCCAAACAACAAAACACGTATGAGGAAAAAGAGATGAGGTTATCAGGTACAACAAAAATCTAAAAAGCTTTAATAGAATTCATGAAAAGTAATGAATATAGTGGCGAACAAGACATAATGGCACCACGCTGAATCCCACGCTTACGTGTTTCAGGTCACATCCGGACTCTTGATTACAGCCTGGGATTCAGCATGGTGCCAATGTGTCTTGCTCGTCACTGTGTTCGTTACTCTTAACGGATGCTGTTAAAGCTTTTTTGATTTTTTTTATACCTGATAACCTCATCTCTTTTTCTTGACAGTAATTAGCAGCGCAGGACGGGTCCAGAGAGGGCTTTTTTTGTAAAGGGGTTATACAAGTGTGTTTATAGGAGGATGGAAAGATCCCAATGGGGAGAGAGAGGTTACAGATTGCAGATAGGTGATAGATGACAGCTGGGCTAATGGACTGGACAAGGTGAGAGGGAATGGGGTCATTAGGGCAGGTAGTAGGGTGAGCAGACAAGAGAAGCCTGGATACTTCTTCTGTCTTCAGTTCAAGCGCTGAGAGTAGCCTAGAGGACGTGCGGGGAGGGACAGGATGGGTGTTACTTGGGGATTGAGGTGTGATGTTTTGTCGGATACTGTCAGAGGTCAGAAACTGGTACCTGAGCTTTAGGCCTGAAGAGGGAGTGGAAAGTGTCAGTCAGTTTTGGATTGTTTTTGTAATGTTGAGATTGTGGAGGTGAAATATTCTTGGTTGGCATGGTAAAGGGCAGTGTGGTAAGTCCTGAGCATGAGAGAGTCTGCAGGTAGCCTTGGCTTTCTCCACAGACGCTCCGCACGAATGGAACATCACTGCAGAAAGTGAGTCTGAGATGTGTGCCAGGGTTACTGACGTCTGCCCCTGGTGATGCGGGATGTGAGTGCTGCAAATATGTTCAAAGTGGTCAAGAGAGTTTTGTTGAATTGTCTGACAGTCAGGTTAAGACAGGAGACAGAGGAGATCGGGGACAGTGAGGACTGTAGAGTGTCTTCTTGAGTTCCTGAGAGTTGATGGAGCAGATATTTCTGGATGGGTGATGGGCAGGTGTGTCCAGAGAAGGCTGAGAATTAGTGAAGGAGATAAGGTTCTGATCAGAAAGCACAAAAGGAGAATTAGTAAAGTTAGAAATTTAGGAAAGATGACAGAAGACCAGATCAAGTTCCCATCCTTGTGGGTGGGGGAATCTGTAAATTGGGAGAGGCCAAGGAAGGATGTTAGTGAAAGAAACTGAGAGGCGGAGCGGGATATGGAGTCATCAATTTGGATGTTGCAATCACCCATGATGAGAGTGGTCATTTCAGTCAAGAGGAAGTGAGGAAACAGGCAGCAAAATGATCAAGAAACTGATGGGTGAGTCTGAGGGTGTGGACCTCAATGGAGGGGAAAGTGAGGGAGTGTGTGGGAGGAATGACTTGGTACGTGCAGTGTGGCGAGAGCAGTATGCCGACTCCTCCACCCTGCCTGTTCTCAGGTCTAGGGGTGTGGGTGAAGTGTAGGTTGCCATACCGTAGGTGAGAGCAGCAAGGGAAGCAGTGTCAGATTGCTGGAGCCATGTTTCTGTGAGATCTGGCAGATTAAGGGGATTTGAGAAGAACAGGTCATGAACAGCAGGGAGTTTGTTACAGACAGAATGGGAGTTGCAAAGCGCACATTTAAAAAGGCAAAAGATGTACAACAAATATAATGCAGATTAACAAGGTTTCTGTGGAAGGCAGAAGAGGAGGGTTAGCCAGGATTAGAAGAGATGTCTTTTTAGGAGCTGTTTTCATCACATTTTGAGACTCTGATAATGCAGATAAGAATGATGCCAACCTACAGTAGACATAGGGTAGATGTTAGTTATAAACTATTTTGAGTGGAATAACTATTTATGTTACACGCAGAAATTTTTGAACTTTGAAAATTGCAAATTTTTGCAAATTTTCATGATATTTTTATATTTTTCACAAATAAACAAGGACTTTTTGGACCAAAATGTATTACTAACTTAAAGCACAATGTGTCACGAGAAAACAGTCTCTGAATCCCTTGGATAGGTAAAAGTGTCAAAAAGTTATTCTCACATAAAGTGACACTGTCAGATTTTAAAACCGGGCCTCAGTCAGGAAGGTCAAAACTGGCTCCAGCGGTAAGGGGTTAAAATACAGTCGGAAATCCAACGGTATTTTAACTTCACCGCACCGCGGTTTTTGAAGCAAGTTTGCGGATTTCGGCTTTCCCGCTGGTTCAGTACATTGGGGCTACGGGAATCCGACAGGAAACCTGCAGAAGATAGAACATGTTCTAACTTCCGCCAGATGGACGACAATTTAGAAAACCCACAGTAGAAAATCCGTGCTATGTAGACTACAGCACGGATTTTCTATTGCAGTCTACACAGCACTGATTACAGTCGGATTTTTGGCGGATTCAGTATTTAGAATCCACCGAAAATCTGACAGTAACCGCTGCTGTGTTGACATAGCATTAGGAAAAGCAATCTGAACAAAAAAAAATATGCTACATACCTCGATGTATATATAATCGATTGTATTACATGTGATGCTGCAAGTAATTGCTGTTATCTGGCAAAACAAAATTTCGACACGGCACTCCATATTCCTGAATGCATTGGGAACAGCAGCGATTTCACAGCTGTCTGGCACTTACGTCATTGCTGTAACTTGCAGTCATCCCAGCTTATTGGAAGCTCTATACCAGGCATCCTCAAACTGCGGCCCTCCAGCTGTTGGGAAACTACAACTCCCATCATTCCCACTGTTATAGATTGTATAAATGCATGATGGGAGTTGTAGTTCCCCAACAGCTGGAGCGCCGCAGTTTGAGGATGTCTGCTCCATATACTGAAAAGCACATTTCATGTTCTTTCCTTCAGATTGGTTCCTAAAAAGAGTTGGTACAGATTATTTGGGCTCTATTTTGAGTTAATCTCCCTGTATATATGTGAACCACAGTTTCTTTGTCTCTTTAGGTATGGAGGAGCAGAGCCTGGTGATAGGACAATGGTAAGTATCATTCAGGTTATATAATTGATCTCCATCCCTTGAGTCATTGTACCACATGCCTGCCTTTCTTCTTTAGCTGGACTCTCTGTTCGCTGCTAATGTTGTCCTGCAGTCTCTGCGCACCCCAAACTCAAATGTAATGGAGATTCTTGGCCGAGCTGTTAAGGTGTTATTTCTTCTTTTTAAATGTTTTTAATTTTTTTTTGTTTTTTTTTAAATGTGCAAACAAGTAACCATAATAACCTACAGGTGCTTCTAAATAAATTTGAATATCAGCCAAATGTTGTTTTTTTTTTTTTTCAGTAATTCAATTTAAAACATGAAACTCATATTATATAGAGTTATATAGAGTCATTACATTTAAAGGGAACTTTTTCAAGTATTTATGTTAATTTTGATGGTTATGGCTTACAGCCAAGGAAAAACGAAAAGTCATTATCTCAGAAAATTCGAATATTATATAAGACCAATTGGTCGGGGCTCTGTTTGCGTGAATGACTGCATTAATGCGGCGTGGAGGCGATCAGCCGCTGGCACTGCAGAGGTGTTATGGAAGCCCAGGTTGCTTTGGTAGCAGCCTTCAGCTCGTCTGCATTGTTGGGTCTGGTGTCTCTCATCTTCCTCTTGACAATACTCCATAGATTCTCTATGGGGTTAAGGTCTTGTGAGTATGGTGGCCAATCGAGCACAGTGATACTGTGGTTATTAAACCAGATATTGGTACTTTTGGCGGTGTAGACTGGTTCCAAGTCCTGCTGGAAAATTAAAATTCCATCTCCAAAAAGCTTGTCGGCAGAAGAAAGCATGAAGTGCTCTAAAATTTTCTGGTAGACGACTGTGCTGACTTTGGTCTTGATAAAACACAGTGGACCTACACCAGCAGGTGACATGGCTTCCCAAACCATCACTGACTGTGGAGACTTCACACTAGACCTCAAGCAGCTTGGATTGTGGTCTCTCCACTCTTCCTCCAGACTCTGGGACCTTGATTTCCAAATGAAATGCAAAGTTTACTTTCTTCTGAAAACAACACATTGGACCATTGAGCAACAGTCCAGTTCTTTTTCTCCTTGACCCAGGTAAGACGCTTCTGGTGTTGTATGAGTGGCTTGACACATGGAGTGCGACACTTGTAGACCATGTCCTGGATATGTCTGTGTGTGGTGGCTCTTGAAGCACTGGCTCCAGCACCAGTCCACTCCTTGTGAATCTCCCCCAAACTTTTGAATCGCCTTTTCTTAACAATCCTACCAAGGCTGTGGTTATCCCGGTTGCTTGTGCACCTTTTTCTTACCACACTTTGTCCTTCCACTCAACTCTCCATTAATATGCCTTCATACAACACTCTGTGAACAGCCAGCTTCTTTAGCAATGACCTTTTGTGGCTTCCCCTCCTTGGGGAGTGTGTCAGTGATTGCCTTCTGGACATCTGTCAAGTCAGCAGTCTTCCTCATGATTGTGTCACCTACTGAACCAGACTAAGGGACCTTTTAAAAGCTTAGGAAGCCTTTGCAGGTGTTTTGGGTTAATTATTCTAATTTTCTGAGAGTATGCCTTTTGGGTTTTCCTAGGATGTAAGCCATAATCATCAAGATTAACAGGAATAAACACTTGAAAAAGTTCACTTTGTTTGTAATGACTATATAATATAGGAGTTTAATTGAATTGAATTACTGAAAAAAATTAACTTTTGGCTGATATAATTTATTAAGAAGCACCTTTAGATACGATATGGTAAGAATTACAGAGAAGGTCACAAAAGCTTAATTTTAAGCTTAGATTGTAGATCAGTTTTAACAGGATGTGAACAGAGGAAAAGAAACTAACTGTAAAATAAATGAATATGAAGATATAGTGAACACTAAATATTAAGGTCACAAGAAGAGGCAAAATGATCAAGCATGTTGAGGATAAACAGGTATGGTTAAAGTGGATGGACCAACTTTGACGTGTATGGTAAAGAGTGTTCAAGAGGTAATATAGCAATACAGGTGGAGAGGCGTTTCCTAAAGTAATAGAGAAGAAAAAGAAAAGAGGGAGGACATAAAGAAGGAGAGGAGCCAAGGGTTGGGAAAAGAATAGTGCAGAGTCAGGCGGCTCAGAGGAATGAAAGTTCCGGGTTGTTACCCTTGACGTGGTTAATCGTGGTGATGCCTGGCATGCAGGCGTAGTACAGGCAGAGATGTGGTCAGGTCACAAGCAGAAGATCAAGGCTGGCAGCATTCAATTATAAATGAGTAACAGGCAGGAGGTCAGGGCAGGGAGTTGAAATGTAAGCAGGTCAGGAATAGCCAATGGTCAATACCAGAAGTCGTATCCTGCAACACTCACCAACTGCACCAAAATGCACCAACAAACTGGCAGGGAATGTAAGGGGAGGTGCCTTAGTGAGGACTAAGGTGACTGCTGATTGGATTCTGGGAAAACTATTTGGCACGTGTTGCCCCTTTAAATCAATGAGAACCAGCGCATGGCCAACATGAGAATCGGCACACAGCCGGAGTAGGGGACATGGCTGCCGAACATTGCTGCACAAAATTAAACAAGCATGACCACGTGACCATGAGTAACACTGTTCCTCAATGGTTGGAGAGTCAGATTACTTCGCCCAATGACATTGGATGACAGTCTTCGTGGCTTGTAGAGGGTGGCATGGTAAGGATTTTTTATAAGTAGGGATAGCTTTGTCAATCACAAACAAGAGAGGTTTAATTTTTTTAGGGCAGGAAATACAGTCGGTACGGAAAATATTCAGACCCCTTTAAATTTTTCACTGTTTCATTTTAGCCAATTGGTAAGATCCAAAAAGTTAATTTTTTTGCTCATTAATGTACACTCTGCACCCCCCCATCTTGAAAGAAAAAAAGCCAGAAATGTTTTTTTTTGCAGATTTATTAAACAAGAAAAACTGAAATATCACATGGTCTTAAAGGGGTTGTCTCAGTACAAGGATTGCTTTTCATGTTAAAGATCTTGCAAAAACAAGTCACTTTGCAATATAATGTCCATTAACAGTGTCCTACCTATTCCTAGATATCCCCTCTTGTATGGGCTGCATCAGCTCCTCAGATTGCTATATTTACAGACCTGTTTAATCTCTCAGGATAGGCTGCCAGCACTGGTTGCTATAGCTACATACCTGGCTTCTACTGTATCCTAGTAGAAACCAGTATACGCCCCTGAATTCAAAGTGAAACCAAGAAAACAGGACTGAGGTAAGATGAATCAACGTAGTAAGACAACCCCTTTAAGTATTCAGACCCTTTGCTCAGTATTGAGTAGAAGCACCCTTTTGAGCTAGTACAGCCATGAGTCTTGTTAGGAATGATGCAGCACCTGGACTTGGGGATCCTCTGCCATTCTTCCTTGCAGAGCCTCTCCAGTTCCCTCAGGTTGCATGGTGACCGTTGGTGGACAGCCATTTTCAAGTCTCTCCATAGACGCTCAATTGGGTTTAGGTCAGGGCTCTGGCTGGGCCAGTCAGGAATGGTCACAGAGTTGTTCTGAAGCCACTGCTTTGTTATTTTAGCTGTGTGCTTAGGGTCATTGTCTTCTTGGAATAATTACCTTCAGTCCAGTGTGAGGTCCAGAGCATCTGAAAGAGGTTTCCATCCAGGATATCGCTGTACTTGGCCACATTCATCTTTCGTTCAATTGCAACCAGTCGTCCCGTCCCTGCAGCTGAAAAACACCCCCATAGCATGATGCTGCCACCACCATGTGTCACTGCTGGGATTGTATTGGGCAGGTGATGAGCAGGGCCTGGTTTTCTCCACACATACCGCTTACAATTAACACCAAAAAGTTCAATCTTCATCTCATCAGACCAGAGAATCTTATTTCTCATAGTCTGGGATCCTTCATGTGTTTTTTTGAAAAATGTTGGGCTTTCATATGTTTTGCCTGAGGGGGGCTTCTGCTGGGTTTAATATGTCTTGCAGAGGAGGGCTTCCGTGGGCCGACTCTGCCATAAACCCCCACTGGTGGGGGCTGCATGTGGAGACTTTGGGAAAACTTTCTCCATCCCCCTACTGCATCTCTGGAGTCAGTCCAGTGATCTTGGGGTTCTTCTTTCCCTCTCTCATCAAGGTCTGCTCCCTGATTGGTTAGTTTGGCTGGCGGCCAGGTCGAGGAAGGTGTGGGTCCCAAACTTTTCCCTTTAAGGTTATGGAGGCCACTGTGCTCTTGAGTGCTGCAGAAATTCTTTTGTAACCTTGGCCAGATCTGTGCCTTGCCACAATTCTTTTTGCAGTAGTGTGCCGCTGGCGGCGGTCTGTGTGTGTACATGTATAATTACATGTGTGCCGCAGCCCTGCCAGTGGCACCCAGGTTTGCATACGTTTTTTCAAATGTTTTTGTGTGCAGAAACATACGTTATACTTGGTGTACATTGATTTTAACCTATATGGGGAGGAAGGGGTGCTTCCATTTTGGGTTTCTGTACCCGCCCACTCTCACAGGCTGTCATAAGAAGTGCAGCTTGCAAGTCTGGTGTGTTTTCTTATATTTTTTTCTCTCTGTATAATGGAGGTCGGTTGACCGTTGAGAGGCGTGATGAATTGGCTTATTGAGGTAAGGATAGTGTAGGACTGCCCGATTTGGATCACGTTTGAAAGTCGTGGGCAGCTTAAACATCTTTTGATCAAAATATGTGAACCAAGAGTCTGTAAGTTTTTTCTTGCCACAATTCTGTCTCTGAGCTCGTTGGGCAGTTCCTTAGACCTCATGATTCTCATGTGCTCTGACATGCACTGTGAGCTGTGAGGTCTTATATAGACAAGTGGTGCCTTTCCTAATCAGTCCAATTTAGTTTAATTAAACACATCTGGACTCCTCAAGGAGGATCAGAAGGAAATGGACAGCATGTGACTTAAATATGAGTGTCATAGCAAAGGGTCTGAATACTTATGACCGTGTGATATTTCAGTTTTTCTTGTTTAATAAATTTGCAAAAATATCCACATTTGGGGGGCGTGGCTAGGCAATGGATGTGTGAGGACGTGCCTTTCTGAGCTCCTCACTCCCTGCTGCTTATACCGGCATATTTGCATCAAAAAGATGGGGAAATCTGGCCGAGGAGTGAGGGCCAAGAATCAGCCACCTACCAGCTCTGTTCAGGGGGACATTGAGTCGTTTTTCCCCCCTCTCAAGTCGGCTACTTCACTCCCTGCCCTCGGCGCTGGGTCCACCCAAGATGGCCGCCGCGGGATGGGATCGCCGCCGAAGCTACAGGACGGGCATCTCCTGCAACAAGAGGGGCACATTCCTCCCCACCTTCACCGCTCCACAGAGGGACTCGGCGGCAGCACCCGGATCTCCTCTCACCTGCTCCGGCGTTCAGCTCCGCTCTCCAGCCTCGCTCTGCGGTGCTCGGGTCCCCTGGAGGAGAAGACGCGCTGCCTTCTGCTGCGACGCGCGGTGAGTCACGGCCTGCGGCCGCGCTGGCACCGGCATCCGCGCCTGAACAGGGGATTACTGTGGGAAGTCCCCGTGAACGGCAGGTGCCTCCTGGGATCCCCCAAGCCCTCATTACTGCTGCTGGGATCCCCCAAGCCTCCATCACTGCTGTTGGGATCCCCCAAGCCTCCATCACTGCTGCTGGGATTCCCCAAGCCCTCATCAATGCTGCTGGGACCCCCCAAGCCCTCATCAATGCTGCTGGGATCCCCCAAGCCCTCATCACTGCTGCTGGGATCCCCAAGCCCCCATCAAAGCTGCTGGGATCTCCCAAAC